>CM058042.1:7145795-7244356 GCA_030169165.1 Centaurea solstitialis
ATCGCGAAATGATAACATAAGATCATGTTCCAGTTGATACAGAAGAAACAACAAGGGTGTATTTCACATCAAATAATGGTACACAAGAAATTAATTACAATGGTCAAAGAAAATGTAGGGTGTCTTTCAAATCAAATAAGCATCTCAACAAAACACAATGAATCCCAAACTTAACACACACAAATCAAATAAAGATGTTATGACATGATCAAACAAACGGAAATACCATTGAAAATGGAACGTCTACATACACTGGTAGCCGGAAGGGACATCCTTTCCACAGAAGTTAACCAACAAGCTCAATACTACGGGTACATTGAGGTTAATACCCAAGACATTAGATTTAATGGCATTGCAAATGCAGACCGATGCCTCGAGGTCACCAAGGTTTTCGAGGACGAAGGTGCAGCAAAGTGATTCTGATGGGGTTCCTACAACGACTCCGTTAAGTAAGTTATTCAACAAGTTGGTACACAGACCAAACCTGCGAGGATCTTCAGGGCAAGTTGCACTTGCCAAAGTGAAAAGAGAAGGTTGAGAGTGAGGAGAAAAACAATTGTTCCCAAAGCCTTGGTGAAAGCCATTTTTAGGATGTTCAAAGTGGTAACTAGCTAGCCTAATGAAAGAGTCAAGATGTAGTAGATAGTTATGAATTATTTAAAGGTTGTTTTTTTTTCTTATTAATTTTTAATTCCAAGGGGAATTAAGAAATTATAGAGGCTCGATCACGTGGCTTTTATGTTAATAAGATAGGAGTTAACAAGATAATATTCCACCTAATATTAGTTTGTTGTATAGTATGACATGATTGTTTTCTTTGGTATTTGGAAGCTTTATTTTTTATGTGTTCAACATCATCGGTGAGGTGCTTGTTTTCTTTTATGTTCATGATGTGAATGGATCCTTGGTCTTCTTTTTTCCAATAACCGTGAACTATACAAACCAATCTCAACTATATATATGGATGATCAACGGTGTTGATTAAATTAGTTCCTAAACTTTCTCTCAACTATATTTGAAAACCACTAAAAATTAGAAGATAAACAAAATATAAACAAAATCAACGGTTAAGATTTGATTTGTAGGGTTTGTATAATTTATTTTTATGAAACCTTTTGATTTCACGTAAAACCATCGAAATATGAAACAGTTTTAACAAAAAATGTATCATATAATATAATTTCATCATATCAAACAGTTTCAAGATTTAATTTCATCATATAAACGTCTTTTTGGCGAAGTTCACAAGTTCACACCAAAAATAAGTCACAAAAGAAGATCCCTCTATATGTATATATATATACAGTAGAAACTCTATAAAATAATACACTTGGGACCACCAAAATTTATTAATTAAAAGAGTTATTAATTAATCGATAAATTAATAATTATTAATTTATATATTAATTAATATTTTATTAATTTATAGTAGAATACTTAGTTTACAAACACCTTTCAAGCTTCCACTTAATTGTTGTATACAATGCATGTATATCAAATGAACGGCCCAATCATGAAAAATTAGAGACGAGATTCAAGGGGAAATTGATTTAAACAAAAAACAAAAGACAATTGAGTCATTTTTCAAGAAACCTTCATAAATCATTCATGTAATATGCTATATATAAATAATTATCAATTTATATTTTATATGGGGTCTAAAGAAATTATCAAAAAATGTATAATCTTATAATTTTAGTGAATTATTAATTTAGCACCCTATCCTCGAGTCGGGACCGGAAAAAAAATATTATCTTAGAGAGTTTATTAAATAATCGAGTATTAATTTATCGAGTTTCTACTGTATATATATATATATAGGGTTGAGTTCCGTTGTTAACCACAAATAATGTGTTAACCGTGTTAACCTTCCACATCCATTGATTAAAAAAACAAACGGCCCAGATGAATTCATTAATTAACGCATTATTTGAACTCAAAAAAAGTGATGCGCACCATAACATTTGTGCAGAAGGTCATTTTAGGGATAAAAATATCAAATTGAGCCCCTACCGCCTAACACTCAAATACATAAAAAGAGGGGGTTTTCGAGATTGAAATTCCTCACAAAATCAGGATTCCCAAATCAGTTTCACGCATAAACCCTAATTGAATCTCTAGAGAAAGGAGGAAGATGACAGATTCGCACGATCTGCACTCCGACAAAACACGTGTGCACGCCGACGAACTCCGGCGAAACACGTGTGCACCCCGACGAACTCCGGCGAAACACGTGTGCACCCCGACGAACTCCGGCGAAACACGTGTGCACCCCGACGAACTCCGGCGAAACACGTGTGCACCCCGATGAACTCCGCTTCACTCCGGCCAAACACATGTGCACTTCGACGACACACCTGTGCAAGGGTGCACATGTGCACATGATGAAACACATGTGCACGACCACTAACTCGTCTCGATCCCCAAGTTTTTTGTCTGAGTTACGATCTCCGACGACCACTCCCGCCACTGCTCCGGCGACATCGTTTGCTCAATCTCATCGTTTCCACCTTCGAGATCTGCTACCTCTCTCTCTCTTCTCTTGTCCACCTTCCAGATCTGAGATGGGATGTTGATTTCTAGGGTTTCGATTTTGGTGGTGGACTTGTAGTGGTGGCTAGTGGTGATTTCTCAGGCGACGATTCATCTGGTGGCAGTAGTGGTGGTGGTTTGGAGGTAGAGGTGGTGGTTTGTGCACTTCCGGCCGACGAAGCCATCGTTGTCGCTCGCACGGATCGAGAATGAATGAGGTGGAGCAGATCTGGTGGTGATGGTAGAAGGCAGGCGAAGCAGATCTGGTGGTGGAAGGCGGAGGTTGTGGTGGTGGTGGTAGTGGTGGAAGGCACCGGCTGTGGTGGTGGTGGAAGGCGTCGTTTGTGGTGGTGGAAGGTGGCGTTGTGGTGGTGGTGGTGGAAGGCCGCCGGAGAAATAGGCTGAGTATGGTTTATCAACGGATGAGAGAGAGAGAGAAGGAAAAGAAATGAAGGGCACCCATGTTATAAATGCATCTGATCATATTAATTCTTTGTTTAATAAACAAATGAAATTACCCAAATTACCCTTCATTAATTAAATAGCAAACTGATTTCTTATTTGTTAATCCAAGTTAACACGGTTAACACATTATTTGCGGTTAACAACGGAACTCTCCTATATATATATATATATATATATATATATAGAGGAGCGATCAAATACAAACCACTCTTAAAAATGGTTCATAAAATTGTCTAATATGATGAAATTATATTATATAACTCATATTTTGATGAAACTATTTCATATTTTGGTGTATTTCATGTATTGTTTCATTCTAACGAAATCGTTTCATGAATTTTTCTTATTCTGATGAAACGTTTATATTTTTACATAAAAACACAAATTTATGAAACAACTTTATTAAAAAAAGAATTATATGAAACATTTTCATCAATTTAAACAATTTCATGAATATTTTTATTAGTTTAACCAACGAAACCAATGGTTTGTACGGTTTGTAATTTAAGAGTGGTTTGCAAATGAACATAACCATATATATATATATATATATATATATATATATATATATATATATATATATAGAGGGAAGTTATTTTGTAAACCACAAATAACGTGTAAACCGTGTAAACTCATGGTTGCATAGATTAATCAATAAAATTGATTTATGGAGTTGTTTAATATGATGAAAATGTTTCATAAACATCAAATTTTGATGAAATTGTTTCATATTTTGGTGTTTTTTATTCATATGAAACTTTTTTCTGGTTTCAATGAAACCTTTTCATTTCTACGTAAATAAACACCTTCATATGAAACAATGTCATCAAAAAATTTAGGATATGAAACATTTTCATCATATTAAACAACTCTATAAATTTTTTTTCATTAATTTACATATGCAACCATGAGTTTACACGGTTTACACGTTATTTGTGGTTTACAAAATAACTTCCCTCTATATATATATATATATATATATATATATAGTATTAGGTTCAAATGAGAAGTGCTAAAAAAATGAGAAGTAGAGAAGTGATCTCCACCACTCATCTGGTCAATAAAGACGACTTTGATCGAACCACCCTCCTTTAATCGTCTCTATCCTCCATGAATTGCGTCAATCATCCGTGATTAGAAATGGATATTTTACCCGTAGGGACGGGGATTCCTGGTTTGTTGGGTAACGGGGCAAGGACGTGGATTTATTTTTATACCCATCTAGGGTTCGGAGCGGGAACGGAAATTTATTTTCATATTCGTAGACTAATCATTGGTAACAATTCTTAATTTTACAAGTCTTGCATATATGGAAAAGGTAAAATTGGGCCGTAGACTAATGAAAAAGGTAAAAAGTTAAAAATGAATTTGGACTTTGGAGGGTCATATATGGATTTGGGCCCAATAGTTTTAGTCTTGTAACTTGTTAATAGTGTGTGCTATCAGATCAGCTATGAGCCTATGACATGTTACATGATGCAGTTTTAAATTAATTTATAAAGAAGTAAATTACATATTTGGTCCCTGTGGTTTACACTTTATTACACTATTGGTTTCACTTTCGAAATAATTATGGATTTGGTCCCTATGGTTTACATTTTCTAACGTCTTTGGTCCCCCTTTTCTAACACCATTAAAATAATTTAGTTAAGTAGGTTTACTAAAGGGTATATTAGTCATTTTATAATTTTTTATTTTATAATAAAAATTACAAGGACAAAAATATAATTAAAAATAAAACATAATCACCCCCACCCCCATATGGACCCCCTTCACCACACTACCCCTCTTCATCATCTTCTTCTTTCTAAAACTGCAACTATCTTCTCCTCCCATCAAACCATATACACACATTCAAAATAGTGTATAAGTTTAATCATTCAAAATGTGATATTTGGTTAGGTTTTCTTTTAGAACTTTCCCATTTTTTAAAGTATAATGGTTTTTCAATAAAAACAACTCCAACCGGCTCTACGCGGATTGAACCGCCTCCAAGACATCAATGTAATGAGTATTTTCGCTAAATTGATTTGTTAAATTTATAATGATTATCATTTTATGTTTACATGACTTACTTGTTTGCCCTAAGATGATATTAGTCAATAGTCATTTGCCCTAAATGTGATTTTAGTATCTACCTTAGATTAGTTATGATGTTTTTTTTGCCGAAGGCATGGCGGTATCGAACCAACGAACAATTACATATTAGTTATGATGTTATAGAATCACGTTTACATGACTTCATTAATTTGTTTACATGATCTTTTTGTTTTCCTTAAATTTAATATTTGTCATTTACCTTAAAGTTTGATTTTAGTCTTAATTGTCCTATAAATGGATAAGTTATACTATTGTATGTTTATATTTACATGATTAAATTGATTTGTTACGCGATTTTTTTGTTTTGTTTTGATTTTTTATATTAGTCTTCGTCAAAAGATCAAAATGTTTTTTTTTAAATCAACCAAAAAACCAAATTTTTTTCATGAAATCAAGAAAAAAACCTAGAAAAAACCCCTTCCACTTCTAGATGTATCCCGTCGGCCGCTGGGGGTTTGTCACAAAAAACGACTTTTATTCACAGATTTTCACATGGTATGTCATTCATTGACGAATCTTCTTGTGGGACAACGACGACAATGGTAACTTTCCAATGTAAACACGCCCGTAGTCGCAGTCAAGGAGGATTTTTATCTACGACAATGGTAATTTTCCAGTGGGGTTATGAGAAACCCATCGGCAGATGTATGTAGGCTTGGAAAAAGACGTGAAGAGACGACGATATATGTGTGGTTAATATGTTGGTGGCAGGGGCGGATCTTTGTTGTTTGTAATGGGGGAAGGACCCCAGTTAAGTTATGGCAATAGAAAGGAAAAACAAAGGGGATATTTGATGCATATGTTAAGGGTGCCTCCATACTCGGTAAGCGCTTACTTGGGAAAGTGTTTAGTAAACGGCCCCTTACCAGGATAACACTCTTTTACCCGAGTAAGCACTTATCTGGTTAGACAAACTAAACGACCCCTAAGTTCTCGTATGATCCAACCCCTCCGACCCCTCTCTCTATGTTACTTATACCTTGTTGAAGACTACATAAATCTCTCTCTCTCTCTCTCTCTCTCTCATTGTGTAAAAAGAAAACGCCAGAAAAAAGCAAGCCTAATAATCTAGAGAACATGCATCTTTAAGTTATTCTTGAATCACAATACAGAAAAAACCTAATCACATATTAGTGACAGGATTCAAAGTTACAACGGTACAAAGCGAAGGTGGCAGACATTTAAACTTCAAATAGAACAAAACGTAACACTCCGAATTAATCCCAAACACCCCAAAATCAGAGAACATGAAAAACGTGAACGAACGAAACACAACAAACACACTTGCATAAAGCTGAAGTTATCGATCTAGGCACATCGGAAACCCGCAGGGACCTCCGTTCCACAATTGTTAACAACCAAGCTAAACGTAGCCGGTACATCGAGGGCAACACCCAAGACATTAGCTTTAATGGCCGTGCATAGGCATGTCGCTGCCTCCAAGTCAACAAGGCCAAAGAAGAGGCTGCAGCAAGGTGTCGATGGCGCGGTTCCTACAGAGCCACCCACCAAGTTAAAGAAGCCGGCACACACGCCAAACTTCAGACCGTCACAAGTTCCTGAAGCTGCTGGTAGTGTAGTCTGTGAACTTACCAAGGTGAAGAATAGAAGGTTGAGAGTGAGAAGAAAGGCAGTTGTTCTCAAAGCACTTGAAGCCATTTTGGGATGTGAAAACTAGCTAATACTTTTTAAGTATATATATATGATCAAGAAGCACTAGCTAGTTTTTGTGGTGTGAAATTATGGAAATTTCTAATTGTATTTATAGATAAGATATCGATGAACTCATCGTGAACAGGTAACAAAAAATTTTCTAATGGCGCGGGAGCAATAAAAAATTTATAGAGATACATGTGGGATTTATTAAGTTAATGTAAAGTTTAACTTTATATACCTATAGCAAATACTGTTGTCTCATAAAGTAGATATAACAATTACTATGTTGTTTATATATTATGGATTAATGAAAACATGCAAAACATGTTTAAAACTAGTTATTCAAAATTCCTTAACCGAAAAACCAAGGTGTAGGACCATTTATTGAAAAGATATCTCTTTGATACTTCATATTAGATTGCGCATACTTTTGATGTTAAAGATCTCGTACTTTTTATTTAATGTATTTTGATTTCGTTTTTATTTTGATGTATTATTCCTAGCTTGTTTTTAGTAGATTTTAAAATATTTTGGCAAAATTATATATATGTTGCTGATGTGAAAATTAATACATTAAACTTATTAGAGTTGTATGGAATGTAAGTGTTAAGTGGTAGAATTGTATATTGAGTGGAATATTGATGTGAGAGTCCATTTAACTCTGGTAGAGTTCAATGCATCGTGGATGCCCTTAATTATTGAGATTAACCCAGTTATCATACGATCATAACCATGGACAAACCTTACATGGGGTTCATTGTGGCACGTGTCATGGTATTATTTCTCCGGCGAAGGGTAAAAGCTTTAGTTTCTTGACGGTGCATGTATCTGTATCGTTTTGGAGGGTGGTGCCATATCGTTTTCGAGACTTGTAAAAAGTTCACCTAAAAACCAAAAAGTTCCCTTAAAATCAACCAAAACACCTAAAAATTATCTCGAAAGCAATAAAAGAACCGAAAAATTCTTTCCAAACAAATTAAAATACAAAAAAGTTCTCTTGATTCAACAAATTTTTTTAAAAAGTCCATCGAAATCAACAAAAAAACACACAAAAAACCTCTCAAAGTCAACCAAAAACCTAAACATTATATCGTGTCACCGTTTAAAAAATGTTTTTGGTCCATTCCTGATCGTAATCATAGATTAATTAAGATGACTGGTTTTGGCAATAATACCCATACTTTCACTTGTGGACCTGCTTTTTTGGTCTTCGGTATCAGGAAGTTGCACAAGGTAAACGAAAGCGCACCTTTGTTTGTTAAAAAAATATTTCAAATTCTTTTGGTGTATTTTTTTATGGTAATAATTTAATAACTACAATAATTATGATGATGATATATTTGCAATCATCAACGTATTATGTCTATTTAAAATTGCGACTAATAAATAAGCCATATGAAAGTTACCTGGAATATGAAATGTGAGACAAACAGCCAACTGGCTATTAATATATATATTTAGTTTCATAGCCTTTAGGGCTGTATCGTTAAGAATGCACCGAAACAGTGAGAGGGATAGGATTGCTTTCGGTGAAACTATAGAGAAAGAAAACAGGGCAGAAGGAACAAATGCCAATTAATCGGGTTGTTGGGTGGAGTTGGTGTTGTTGGGTGTAGTTGGTGTGAACACAATAGAAAAAGATCAAGCTAGCTTCGGTAAAACTCGATCTAACCCCTTTCTGGTTTAGCATTTAACTGGTTCGTATATTATGAACTATAAGAGCATGCGGTGTAGGATTGAAGCATGGAAGCGGCATGCTGATGTGGATGTCGGTACCACAGCCAAACACCACCCCAGTCATGTACTCGGTAACGTAAAAATGGTTACCGATCGGCACTTGAATGCCGATAGAGAGAGGAGAGAGAGAGAGAGAAAGTGAGAAAAGAGGAGAGAGGAGATCAGAGAGTATTTTTTTTTAAAATAAAAATCATTAAACACTGAAGCATGGTATGCATGAATAGTACTCGCGTCTTGGCATGACATTGGCATAGCTGAGGTCGCACTGAAGCATGGTATGCTTCATATGACCACACCCCATATATGCTCTAAGACCATCCACAGTGGTAACGCCTCTTGCCAATGATAGTAGTCGCCACATCAGCTTTCCACTATCTTACCAAAATCTTACCAAGCCTTACCATTTCAACCACACTCATACCAATCTAAATAATTAATAAAAAAAAGAAAATAAGAGAGAGAAGGAAGAGAGAGATAGAGAAAAAGGAGGGAGAGGGTGGGGTGGAGTAGTCTAACGAGTCGGCATAGCCTTGCCGATTTTACTTCATGCCGAAGGACCCCAGCGGTGTTGCCAGGCTTGCCGATCGACAACAACCCCATTGCGGATGGTCTAAGATTTATAATGGAATTTAAGGAGTACTAGACAAAAACTAGATTTTATATATAGAATGGCATTTGAATTTAGATATAAGTATTCCAAGAGTACCTTAGGCCATCCTTAATGGCAACCGGTACCACATCGCTACCACCCCCTTACCATCGGCTACACCATTGTGGATGGAGGGTATGGTGCCGGTAGTGGTACCAATCGGCACCCACACACCGGTTGAAGAAAAGCAACACCCACCCCCCTACCCCCCCTCTCTCTCTCTATCTCTCTCTCTTCTTTCTCTCTCTACCTTTTTTAATTTTCCTTTTCTTTAATCAATTAATTAGAGGGGTATGGTATTGGTATGGTTAAGGATGGATTAGTATGGTGTTGGTAAGGTGTTGGTAAAGCTGATGTGGCGCTGATGTGGCAGCAAAAATGAGAGGTATGAGGGGTATGGCTAAGGATGGCCTTACGGATATGGCTAACCATTGTATGTATATGGTAAACAAAAGAAGTTTATGATATTGATCAGGTTGTAAGGTCGTAACCATCTAAACAGTTGCATTAAGCCTATTCATTGAAAAAGGTATTAGAACAGGGAATTCAACTAGAATAATTTTGTAATGTAGTACAAAATATAAGTGGGATTAGTGTTATTTCTGTGATGAGGTCAGAATTCAAATTGTTTAGTATTTAGTACCGGTTTGGCCCTTTGGGTCAATCCAATTGATATTCTAGAAACTTAATGAGAACCCATTGCGTTTGGGGGAGGATAATCAAAATGTTTGAGCATAAATGTGGGAGGGGTGTAAACAAGCTGAGTCGAGCCGAGTATCAGGTAGCTTGATTCAACTTGTTAGTATATCGATTAGAAATATTTAAGGTTTATGTCTTTCAAGTTAATAAAAATAAAAATAATTAATCTTTTTTAAAATTAAAAAACCCCCTTTTACTTTTACACGGTACATGTAAACTTTTGATTTTCATTTCAATTTCAAATTACATTAACTTTTTTATAATTAAAAAATATGATAACTAATAATATATATATATATATGTATATATATAAATCAATTCGAGTATCTCACGATCTTATCGAGTTGAGTATTAGGTAACTCGACACGACTCGTTAGTATGTCGAGTCGAGGCTATTCAAGTCGAGTTTTGAGGGAGTCGATCTCGAGTAGCTCGCGAGTTGTCTCGTCTCATTTGCACCCTTATGTGAGACTGTATAAGAGAATTTTATACATATGTTTTTGCAAAATGACACTACTAAAAAATGGGTATTACCAATGTTTGAAACAGTCGGAAATCGGATTTACCGACGGTTTCCGATGGAATGAGCTAGGGTCGCTAAAAACCTAGTCGGTAAAAACTACCGATGGTTTTTTCCGACGACTTTTACCGACTGCTTTCCGACTGTTTCATCTATCGACGGCTTTCTGAAGCCTTTAACGACTGTTTCATTTACCAACGGGTTACTGACGATTTGACTGTTTTTTGACAGTTTCCAACGACTTATTAAAAAATAAAATTAAACAAAGCAGTCAATAAACCATCGGAAAATAGTCGGATAAAGGCGCCTAAGAGTGTGTGTGTGTATATGTATATATATATGTAAGGTAAGGTTCAAATGTGAACTCAATTTTGGTTGTGAGCATGAGAATCACTAAAATCGTTTCATGTGGCAATATTCACTCTGAATATCAAGGCGCCTAAGCTTAATTTATTCACTCTAAATAATGCATGATAATCAGAGTGAATATTGTCACGTGGCGGGATTTTAATGATCCTTACGTTCACGATGAAAAATGAGTTTTATTTGAATTTTCCTATATATATAGTTTTAAGTTCAAATGAGAAGGAATAAAAAATGCGAAGTGGAGAACTAATCTCCACCACTCATCCGGTCAATAAAGGCGGCTTTGACCAATCACTTTCGTGAATCACGTCCATCAACGGTTGAGACCATACTTCGTATTTTTTAGTACTTCTCATTTGAACCTTTTTCTCTCTATTTCTCTCTCTCCCTCTCTCTCTCTCTCTCTATATATATATATATATATATATATATAAAGAGAGGTGGGTTCATACGAGAACGATGTCAATTTAATTAAGAAAACGCAATACGATTCATGGAGGGTGGAGATGATTTAAGGAGATCAAAGCCGCCTTTTTTAACCGGATGAGTGGTTGAGAATCGTCCTTACGTTTTCTTAAAAAGTTATCATTCTCATTTGAACCTTTCTCTCTATATATATATACATATATATTATACTTGTATATTATACGTATATATTATACTTGTGTGTGTGCTGGGTGTTATGAGTTTATGAATCAAAAGTTGGAAATCATTAATCTACCTAGTTGGGCATCACCGAAACGCATGTGGAAAGGCTGATTCCCTACCTTCTCCCTCTCACTCTAACCTACACCATCTCCATACCTTCTTCTTGTCTCCACCTTCATGGCTTCATCTTTGATTGGAACTCACAGCACATCTCACACCTACCGAAAGTCGAAACCCATGTTCGTCATTAGAAAAAGAGCAGGAAAAACCTCAACTCAAAACTCATATCAATCAACATTGGAAAATCGAAATCCATATCCATTTCCAAAATTAGAAAAAACCACAAATATTATCAAAACCCAGAACTCAAATCCTAATCCATCAACAGAAGAAAATCAAAACCCTTATTCATCATCAAAATATTGAAATATATATATATATATATATATATATATTGGAAACGTCAATTTTATTAAAAACGGGACGGGACTAGCAAGGCGCTAGCGGCTAGAGCCCCGGGGACAAGCAACTACACCGAGAACAAATTACAACACCGGCCTAACCAAGAGATAAACTTCTACCAAAGCTGCATCTGATATTTGTTGCTGAAATTTGATGAAATCATGAAAATACATCTAGAGAATCGATGAGAAACTATGTAAATGGGCTAAACGAATGGTTTACATGAAGGTTGTACGGGTTGTAACCTTTTTTTTTTGAAAGGAGAAAGGACTCCTGGTAAACTTAAAGAAAAAGAGAAAATACAAACAAAGGCGAGGGACTCCCTCCCAAAAAAGAGAACCCTCTAAGGGACAAACTCCCAAAGAGAACCCTCTAACCTTTTACTGGGTTGTATAATAACCTTGGCATATATATATATATATATATATAGAGAGAGAGAGAGAGATGTTCAAATGAGAAACATAACTTTTTAAGAAAACGTGAGTACGAATCTCAGCCACTGATCCGGTCAATAAATACGACTTTGACCGGTCCCCTCCCCTTTAATAATCTGTACCCTCCCATGAATCGCGTTAATCCTCCGTGATCACATCCACCATAACAGAAGATGTGTGGCACATTTTCTTATATTGACATGGTTCTCGTATGAATCTTCCACTCTCTCTCTCTCTCTCTCTCTCTATATATATATATATATATAGTTTTAAGGAAAACCTCAAATGACCGAAAAATCGAGAAACCAAAGCATGCTCTTATGCATAACGGTAAAAATGGTGTTTTTTGTTTTTTTTCAGTCAATAATAATAATAATAATAAGTTGTTTACGTTTGTTTTTTTTTCCGGACATGTATGCATTTGTGCTTATATGCACGAATGCATATTACAAAAAATTCGTATGCATGTTTTTTTTTTGTAAATACGCATGTGTTTATGTTACAAATTATCCGGATACACAAGTGGATTTGCGGATTCTTTCGGTTTTTTCGGTTATTTGAGGTTTTTTCTTGAATCTCCTTCTATATATATGTGCGCGCACTTTTTCCCCTTTTGGTTTTATTTTCTTCTAAAGGTCTTTTTCCCCCTTCTTTTAAACATCATATGTACCTTATATATTCTTCATCTTTTAGTTGCCATATAAAGAAACGCGCAAAATACACATAATCAGGAAGAACTTTTTGTCCGCTTTTTATTTTAAATTAGAAAATCTAAAGCAACTACTAGTATAAAATTACTCAAACTTTGAATACCATGACCTATCAAATTTCCATTATTTTCTCATTTCTTGTAAAGTTAACTTGTCAAACAGGTAAAAGTGATAAATTTTCTCAGATCACCCGCCTACATCGCATTAATTAATGTGGCAATGGTGTGACATTTTATATTAAATCGACTTCCTGATTTGGAATTTACTCATATATTTTTCTTTATCGTCATCATTTAACCAGTGGCATGTTCACATTAAAAAACTAGAAAGTTTCACTGATGGGTTAGGAACTGCGTATGCTTCTAAAAACAAGGTAGTAATGACGGCAGAAACAGTGGGTAAACCCTCGGAAACTGACTTTACAGGCGTTTTCTGACGAAAACGAGCGTCGATAAAAATTTGGTCGGTAAAAGCTAGCAACGGTTTTTCGATGACTAGACTGAGAGCTTTCCGACGACTAATTAGAAAATAAATAAAGAAGCATACGCAGATTTCTAGTAGTGGTATACGAAGATGATATAGAAAATAAATAAAATATATAATAAAGAAGCAACAATCGATGAACCGTCGATACATCCGACTGCTTTTTAGCAGTCGATAGCACCACTAATACACAGATTTCTAGTAGTGGTATACGAAGATGATATAGTGTTGGAGAAACTCAAGAAACGTGCATTAAAGAACACGTTCTGAATTCTGAATACAATAACTCGACCCTATTACTATTAGCCTTGGGTTCTCGAATTTCTGATTGGGATAATTCTTAAAAAAAAATTTCTTCTCAAAAGTTGTGAAAATTGAGACTTATATACAAATTATCGTTTTTTACACATTGAAATGAGAGCTGTTTACTGTTATAATTATTAACGGATAAGATTACAACACCAAATTTGAAATCCACCAAAGGAGTGATAGCCTAGTGGTAAGGCTTGGGCACTACATAGTGGTGAACCTGAGTTCGAGCCCTGGGGGACGCATTCTGGAAGTACGGGGGCTTCGACCCTGGGCTGCATGCTTTAGCAGTCGGGCTTCGGCCCAAAAATTGCCGAGGATTAGTCTGGGCCCAATGTGGTCTGGGTTACCTCTTCCAAAAAAGAAGAATCCATAGTAGCTCTAGATACATATGACCAGGAGCCATCTCTAGACACACACGACAAGAAACAGGCCTTAGGCCAACGAGAGATGACCTTCAGACCAACCAGAGATAGCTTTAGACTAAATTAAGAACTTTATCCATTGATACAGAGTTACGACATAGTAAAAGATTTCTTAGTCTTAGAACAAAGAACCTTTGATACAGAGTTACAACTTAGTTACTACAACCTCGTCCCTAGACTAGAATGGTTTGTCCTTGTCATCAGAGCTACTGGCTCGACCTCCACCTCGGTTGCATGTGTTGCTTATTCCTTTTCAACAAGTAAAATGATAAAGAAAGAAGTCTAGTAGCGTCGTCCTTGATATATGAAACAACATTATTACAATTTTTTATGTTGACGTGTCATTTTTTATCGTTTACTTGAGGCTGAGACATTTAAGTTTGAGGTTTTTCTCGATCGGTTTCCTTTATTCCATTTCGCTAGCTTCTTGCTAGTTTTTCATCTCAATGAATTGTCGTTTCCAAAAGAAATTATATATAGTGTACGTAGATCTACCTTGTCAATAAAATAACATCCTTCCAGGATCTTCTCGACAAGTGTATCTTTTGAAACTCCGAGAAACCACTGTCCCTTATTGCCATAGATCGACCACCAACGTCTACAAGAAACCACCGACCCCAATATTGGAGACGGATGTTGTTCCTTGCAATCACAAGACCGTGAAACTTGTTGAACTAGATCTACAACAAGGGCATACGCTACAAGAAACAGGGGATATTGATCTTATAGGATGTCACCAAACTTAATTTTCTAAAAGTATGAAGCTAAAAGTTCATATAGCGACACAACCGACCACAAAGTGACAACTTCACGTTTTAGCCACGACATGACATCACGTATGGGAAATTTTAAGAAAATAAAAGAAAAATACTTGTAGAAAACCTTGTTTAGATCAGATTGCCAATAAGACAATAAGTCAATATATACAAACCTGTTTAATGGATTATACGTATATCGATCGAGTGCGGAGTGTCTATGTAGTATTTTTGGAACATTTTGGGAGAGATTGATAGCCAAGTGTTGAGATTTTGCTATGTCGGATCTTTTACCAAATGTTGTTTGGTAAATATAACTTTCATTTTTGCCTAAAAAGAAAATAGAAGATAAAGTGCGATTATATAATAACAAATAACATGAATCTTAATTAGTTATTGAATTAAAATACAAATAAATATCCAATCACATTAATTGTATGTGACAGGATCCAAGCCTACAATTTATGGAAAAAGAAAAGGTGGCGAACCTCTTACATGAACTAAAACATAAAAGGAAAAAAACAAAACATAACAACTCCAAATTAATACCAAACACACCAAAATCAAAGAAATTAAAGAACACCTGAATGAATTAAGATCATAAAACACGCTTGCAAAAACTGAAGTTATTTTTTCTAGGCACATTTGTAACCCGAAGCCTCCTTTCCGCAACTGTTAAACACCACGCTAAACGAGGCTGGTATGTCGAGGTTAACACCCAAGACATTAGCTTTAATGGCCGTGCATAGGCATGCTGCTGCCTCGAACTCAACAAGACCAAGGAGAAGATTGCAGCAAGGTATCGTTGGTGGGCTTCCTACGACGATGCCACCGAGTATGTTACTGAGAAAGCCGGCGCACACACCAAACTTTAGACCGGTTGAAGGACAAGTTGTTGCTGCAGGTAGATATGTCTGTGAACTTACCAAAGTGAAAAAGAGAAGGTTGAGAGTGAGGAGAAAGGCAGTTGTTCTCAAAGCACTTGATGCCATTTTAATTTTGAAAACTAGTTAGTACTTTTTAAGTATATATGATCAAGAAGCACTAGCTAGTTTTGTGGTGTGAATTTACTGAAGTTCCTAATGGTATTTATAGATGAAGATGATGAATTCAACATGAATAGTTTTTTGTTATAGAAAACTTTCTAATCGGGAGGAATAAAAAATTATAATAGAGGTTCATGCACTACACCAAATGTTGTCTTAGACAACAAATGCTAATTGTCTATGTTGCTTAAGATATGCTTAGGCAACAAAGGCTATTATATGTTGCCTAAGATACCTCTAAGGCAACATATAATCCTATGTTGCTTAAGTTAAGGCTTAGACAACATATAAATAATTATATGTTACCTCAAACTCTCTTAAGCAACATTTCTCCTTATGTTGCCTAAGTGTATGTAGACCACTGAAAGTTTTTTTTTTAAATCGGTCAAAGTTATCTTAGGCAACATATAATTCATTTCCTTTGTTGCCTTAGAGCTTGCATATGCAACATAATATATGTTGCCTAAGGTCAAAATATTAATAAATATAGGTAGTTGAAAATTTATGGTTGGCCTACACTCTATTAAATATCGATCAAAGTTAACTTAGTCAACATATAAAATAGCTATCTCTACCGTTGATGAAACCAGATCATGCTCAGACATACGATCCTCCTCCTATTATAAGTAAAAAACGAACAATCTGAATGCCTTTACCATTTACCGATCCAAATTTCAGTTGATGTTCAGAGGTGATTTTCAAAAAACAAACAGAGCCTAAGAGTTACTAAGGTCCATTCAGTTTCAGTACAGTTCATTACCACCCAATACAAGCCATGAAAGCCTAACTAGGTTTGTTAGCCTAACTAGGTTTGATTAAGAGTCACTTGAAGACCGTGAATACCAAATATAGTACATTAAGAGTCACTAAGCCTATAAAGGCCCTATATACTTCATTAAAGGTAAATAACCCATTAAGACCTAATAGAATTCATTAAAAGTCACTGAAACCCATGAAGGTTTAACACGGTTCATTAAGAGCCATTGAAGCTTATAAATAACCAATAAAGTTCATTAAATCCATCTAGGCCATCAATCTTAGTACAGTTCAATACCATTCATTGCAGCGTTCAAAGAGCCAATATTGTTAATTAATAGTTACTAAAGCTCGTGAAAGGGCCAATTAAGAGCCGATACAGTTCTATACCATCTACTCTAATCCATCAAATGTGTGTATATATATACATCCACTACACATACAAACAAAGCACAATACACCTCACCAACGTAACATACTCTTCAGTTAAAGCTATTGGAACATACCAAAGCCCAACACAATTCATTCAGAGTCACTATAGCCCATGAAGCTCCTTAAACATCACTAATATGACCCACCAAGGTCATTACAATTCATTAAGAGCCATTAGTAAAAGAGTCGAACAAAAAACATCACCAATAAATAGATTCGTCAAGGTCTATATAGTTCATTAAGAGCCACTAAAAGCCATAAAGGCCGATAAAGTTCATTAAGAGTCACCAAGGCCCATTAAGTTCCAATGTGGTTTATTACCATCTACTACAGGCCATGAATCCCCAATTGGGTTCACTAACAACCACTGAGTCCTATACAACCCACATACCCAACACATTGGTTAAGAGACAACTGAGTCATATATGACCCATAAACCGAACACATCAATTAAGAGTTACAAAGCCCATAAAGGCCCAATATAGTTCATTCACAGTCAATACAACATATTAAGACATAATACAGTTCATTCAGAGTCATTGGAGCTCATGAAGATCCAACACAATTCATTAAGAGCCATTGATGCTCATAAATTCCCAATAGAGTTTATTAAAGCCATCTATCGATTGTGTATACACATTCACTAACAGCAATAAACAAATCCCGATATGGCCTACCAATGCAACATATCGTTTAATTAAAGCTATTGAAACTCACCAAAACCCAATATGGTTCACTCAAAGTCAATGTATCCCAATAAGCTCATTAAGCATCATTGAGTCAATTATGACACACCAAGGCCATTATAATTCATTAAGAGCCATTGAAGTTGATCAAGGTTGAATATAGTTCATTAACTGCTACTAAAGCTTATGAAGGTCCAATAAAGTTCAACAACAATTGAGTCTAATATGACCTATTAGAGCCACTAAAATCCATTAAGCCCTATATATATATAAACGAGGGATCAAAGTTGAGTTAGCAGTAAGAAACATGAGAAATGGATCCGAAACTTGAATTATTTTTTAATCTTATGCTCTCCCATGAATTGCTCTTTAGAGGGGAATTGACTCACTTCATTTTATCTTGGTGCATCTCATCCAAACGTGCGTTCATTTTATCTTGGTGCATCTCATCCAAACGTGCGTTCATTTCTCATTCAATAGTTGATATCCATTTTTCACACTTCTAACGCTGACCTCAACTTCTAACCACAACCTACGTAGGCTGGACCTACGTCCAACCGAGAGAGGGCAGTCTTTAGAAGTAATAGGTTGGCTCGTGTAAATATATATTATGGTCTTATATACTAATCCAACTGTTTGTATAAATAAATTTCAATCGTTCAGTTTTTCTAAATGAATGTTTGAGATTGATTCAGTGAGTATCGTGGTTATATTATAATATAATGTAACGATGATGATAAAAAAAACACTGATAATCTTTTATAAATATCTATATTATAATAGGTTATATATCAATTATACTAAATTTTTATAAATAAAAGAAACTATGATTTTGAGTATAACTTTTTATTAAGAACATTTGCTAAGTTAAAATTATTTGAAGAAACGATTTAAAATTTGAAGCTTTTAAAAGAATATTTATTATATAAATGTGAATTATTCTAGACCATATATTTTTTTCCCTATTTGATTTTCCGTCAAATTTTTATTTCCCTCCCATTATTTCCCCCTTCCCACCCAAAATTTTATTCATCCATATTTCCCCCATCCCCCTCAAATGAAATTTCACTTCATGCCCTAATTAATTTCACAAAACCCCTCGAACCCTCGCCGCCTCTCAACTACTCATCTCCATATGATGCTTCAATATTCTTTGTTGGTATGTCAAAATCTGATTCAAGTTTTCCTCTTTTCTTGTTATGATTTGCAAATCTGCTCTGTTTTCATCCATATTTGTATGATTTTGACCTGATTTAGATACCTTTTTTGAACGCAGCTAATGTTCTTTATTTTCCAGGTAAACTTCTCCTATTATTTTCAGTTGAGTTCATTGTGTTTAATACTGATGTTGATTCGACGAATTGATGCTTTTTATTCGACCCTTTTGGTGGATTAGGTTTTCTCTGTGATGTTTTTGCTCGACTCTTTTGGTGGTTTCGTTCCACTGGTTTTATTAGCAGCTAATTGTTGAAATAAGCTTTTCAAATTGAGTTTATAATTATTTTTTACTCTTCCAGTTTTGTACAGGTTGTGAAGAGCTTCCCGAGGATCTAGTCATGGTATGAAGCTTTGTTTTGTTCACTTGTCTACTCATTTTACTAATGTGAATTTTATGTATTGAGAATTTTTTCTAGAAACTCAATTTTTATGATTTTTCTATGATATCTTACTTCAGTTTGGAGGCTTGCCAATTTGTTGCTGCAGATCATGTAGCTCAGTTATGCCTTAGACTTATCTAGTGGTTTGAAGGATTAACCTCCAAGGCGTTTGGTTTGGAGAACAAGGTAATTGGTTGTAATTTTCTTCTTGTTTTTACTATCACGAGGGCTACATTAGCAAACAGATTTTAGAAGCTAGGGTAGTTTTTGTTGCATAATTTTTAAGCAGTCTTTAGTCTTATAATATGCTATCACATATCAAATGTAGACTAATTGCTAGAAATTGTTAGTTTCACTTGTCATTGTATAGCAATGGTCCTTTGAATCGGCTATGCTACTAAATGACACAAGCCATTCAAGTGTTGGAAAGGACTTTTATTTAATTATTTTTCTTTTTAGATGGTTTAGAATGTGATCTCTGATGTGGGGTTGGTTTTTGTTTGTTATAGGAAGAACCAAAGATAGAAGAAGTAAATGCTTGTGTCTCAGGTCTCTGGATCAACCACCATCAAGTTAAACGTCAATATGTATTCTGATGCATATGCCTAACAACTCTAGTGCAAAATCCTTTGAGGGTGTACCATGTCGGGCACAAGGAGATTAGCTAGTATTGAACAAAAGTTGTTGACTTTGCGTCACATTTTCTTCAAGGTGTTGTGTTAACACTTAGATGCTTTGCATTACATCTTTTGTATGTATGTTATTTTTTAATCGAACAACATTTTAGAAAATTGAGCTATTCATATACGAAAGTATTATTTACATTTTAGTTATTTGGGCATGTTTTATTGGATAGGAAATTTTTTAATTTGTATTTTTTTGTAAAACATTTTAGCCAACTTATCAACAATATAAGTGTTGCCTAAAAGAGATTATATTATTGTAATTATAGTTCGAAAGCAACATATGTAAATAGATTAAGTTGTCTAAGTTGATAGTTTAGGCAACATATGTATGAATGAATGTTGCTTTAGAGTTTGTATAGTGCAACATATGTTTACAACACAGGCAACATAACCTTTTATGTGTTGCCTAAGAAGTCAGCTTAGGCAACGCATGGTGTTTGACTATGTTGCCTATATTCTTAGGCAACATCAATAAGACAACATTGCTTAGGCAACATGAGTATGTTGTCTAAGGCTTAGGCAACATATAAACCACTCTAAGACAACATTTTGCATTTGTTGCCTAAGTGATATTTGGTGTAGTGATGTGGCTTAATTAATTTAGTGTTACTTACTGAAAGCCAGCCAATGTTTAAATTAAACATCTATAAGTACTAAAATTTGGTAATTTTAAACGACTTCAGGGTTAAAAGTAGATTTTACAAATATAGATCATAGAGGACTCTCATATGATTCCATAGAGTTGAACAAAATAAGTTG
Source organism: Centaurea solstitialis (assembly GCA_030169165.1). Classification (NCBI taxonomy): domain Eukaryota; kingdom Viridiplantae; phylum Streptophyta; class Magnoliopsida; order Asterales; family Asteraceae; genus Centaurea; species Centaurea solstitialis. The sequence goes on from CM058042.1 coordinate 7,166,709, forward strand.
ATTTAGGGCGAGAATTGGAGCTTAACGAGGTTACCCGACAATACACCCCCTTTAGATAAAGGACAGCCCAGGTGGTTTTGGTGCTTGGAAAATTCCGGAGAATACACGGTCTCATCGCTCCGCAAAGCTTTGGATGATATGCTTTTACGGAGAGGCGGGCAGAAAACTTTATGGGACAAAGTCGTGCCAATGAAGGTGAGAATCTTTAACTGGAGAGTTTGCTTAAATAAACTTCCGACGAAGGATAATCTAATATGGAAAGGGGTCGACTTGGAAAACAATCTGTGTCCGTTGTGTCTCGGTGTGCCGGAATCCCGAGATCACATTTTTGTGAGCTGTCCTAAATCGATCGAGGTGCGAATTGCATTAAAAGGTTGGTGGGACATCTTGGATGTGTACGGAAATTGAAAGTCTACTCATTCGCAATCAGAATCCCAACCGCAGTAGCAGATCCGAGAAGCTCAAAAGGACGGGCTTGCAAGCTTATTTTTGGAGTATCTGGAAGAGTAGGAATGCGGCGATTTTTTAGAAGGTTTCACCCAATCCGCGACTTCTTGTAAACGATGTTCATGAGTCGACGGCTTTCTTTTGGTTTTGCAATAGGAGTAGAAATGATAGGCGGATTAATTGGTATGACTGGTGTAGTACTCCTGATCGTTTGTAGTCGATTGCTTTGTCTTTTTGGGTGTTGCTTTTGGTGGTCGGGTTTTCAGCCTCTTGCTGCCCATGTTTTGTAACCTGTTGTTTTTCGAATAAAGTTGGGGTCGCAAGGCTTGGGTGATGGCTTTGCCGAAGCTCTTGATCTTGTGCTCCCTTGTCTTGCCGTTCAGAAAAAAAAAATTGATTCAGGGGACGTTTACTAAATACTAAATTTCTTACTGAGGTAAGTGCTTATTAATATTATTTACTTTATAGATTGAGCACAGTGAGAGCAAGAAAGTTAACCGGTAAGAGACAAGTGCAAGGAGTGAAGGACTGAGATTCTTACCCTGATAAGCGTGAGAAGCGGCTTTTACGCGTTAAGCATTTACCGGGATTAAAATGCTTACCAGGAACTTATTTTCATAGTAAAAGATGTTACACACACGATAAAATAATTGAATATGAATCTCTTACCGTAAGTGATTGGTTAAGATAAATTGTTCAAAAAAAAAATTGTTCAAACTTAGTTTTCTAGTTCAGCCTCTAAATAAACCTATATTTTCACCTCATTAATGGGCTAAATTTGGTAAAGAAAGAATCCCACAATTATATAAGTTAACATCTAAATTAAGGATTTCAAAAAGTTACCATAGATCATATTATATATCTATATGACCCCAAGGAGTCAGAAAAAAAGGGGATGAATCTCAGCCCTTGGATCAGCCTCAAATTGAATCCTCACCATTTAAATTACCTTAATTTACAGTTAAAAAACCAACCCTATCTAACCTCTCCATCATCTTCAACCTCCACCCTCTCTGTCCACGTCTGAAACCCATGGCTCCTCCCACGATCATCTCCAAAACCCACCCACGTTTCCAGTCTCCCACAATCCACAGATGCTCTTCTCAGCATAGCTTTTGACCTATAAATATATGCAAGCCGACAGAACTTCGTTGTCTCCTCTGCAAGCATGGTGAAGAAAAGGAACCTGAGTAAAAAAATGCTTCTACAACCATAGACGTTGACAAGGCCGCCATTGTTGCACCTCAAGGTATGGGACCCTTTACCTATGTATATGTGCTCTTAAGTACTGTATTTATGGTCGTCTCAACTCCCTAACGATCCTGATAGTGGCTAAAAATATTGGGCAAATATGAATTTAACCTCAACACAGATGATGATGCAGGGTTTTATCACTCCCGATTCAATGGAGATGAATGGGATTCTACCAATCTTAAGGTTGATTTCAATGGAGACAATAGGAGTCTGCCAATCTGAAGATTGATTTCAATGAAGACAATAGGAGTCTGCCAATCTGAAGATTGATTTCAATGGAGACGAATAGGAGACTGCCAATCTGAAGGTTGATTTCAGTGGAGACGGATAAGAGTCTGCCAATCACAAGATTGTCATCGTTCTTTTTTCACAAGGTTGATTCCCAACTTTCTGGATTCAATATATTTGTAGCTTTATCCATGTAGATTGTTCCTTGAAATCCTACTGCTCTTTTCCTATGTTGTTTATGTTAGCCACATATTTAGGGTTTAAGGTTCACAATGTCCTTTATTTTGAGGATTTTTTATAGAATTTCTTGCAATTTGCTTTTTAAAGAAATTTTATGTCAGTAGCAGTTACTTTTTGTTGTTGTTGTATATGTAATTCTACGAGGATTTTGGTTTAAAAAGTAAACTTCTCATTGTAGTATAAACAGATATGGATTAAAGGTTGAATATTAATGATCTGACATTTTGGGGTTTTGGGTTGCTTCAGATGGAAATTCAGGTGACTTAAGTCTAAAAATGGATGGGTTTGATTCGTTCAAGACCAGCACAACAAGTTTGAATTTTACAAATTCAATCACTTCAAAAGAATATTGTTCTTCCTCCGTTCCTCTTGGTTGGCCTGTTAGAAAGGCTCATGTGATGGGTAAATGTCGTAATGCTTCCAATCACAAACTAACAACAAAAATCCATTTTGATGGTGAGTCCAAAATCAAGAAAAGGGATTCTAGAGTTTCAAGTATGTTGTACTCTTTGATTTATTTAAGTTCAAATCATTTATTTAGCATGTTTAATTGTTTATGTATACAAGGCATAGTAAGTAGAGACAGGTGGGAGTGTATATATAATAAATTTGTAAGTTTATTAAATGCAGATAGCAAATGCATACAAAAAGGCCTAGAAAATTTTGAATTGCTTTGTATCCTGATCCCATCCTCTTTCCAGTCCTCAGGTATGTATATATTAAAATTTTGAATTGCTTTGTATTCTTTTGTATTCACTTCCTCTTCCGGTAGCCATGAGCGTGAAAAAACTTGGTAGTTAATACTATGGATACATTTGAATTGGAAGTTTAGCTCAATCCAACAATATCTTTGTAATTTTATGCACCCACCAATTAGAGATGGTTTTTGTATCCTATTCTTCTGTCATCAAAACAAAATGAAAGGTTTGTAAATGAATTGATAAAAACAGGTGACCACTAAAAATTAAATTATGTATAAATTATTTCATAAGTTGTGGTTCAAATTAGAAAAACAATAAAACTTATCTATGGATCGCTATAAATGTTACTACTAAAAGAATACTTCTATGTATTTAACATTAGGAAGTTTGGTAGTAATGGGGTGCTTGGATTCCACATTTTTAGTATTTGAATATTTTTTGGTGCAACACCTATTTTGGCATATGCATGTACATACTCTTTTATGCTAATCATCTACTTTGGCTTTGCTTATTTGCTTTCCTTTCCCCTTGAAATCTTATTTTTTTGGCTTCCAACAAGTGTGAAACTTATGTTCTTGTATGACAGGATATGAAGAAATTGAAATCAAGTAATGCTTCTTGATTAAAATAAATGCATTCAATGCCCCTCCACTGTGGTTGCTGAAGTGTTTAATGTTGTGATTGTGGCCGTTGGACATTTTTCTCATGCTAGATTGCCTCTTATTAAAGGTTAAAATCATCTCTATATGTATAAAAATTATTTATTTCCCTAGCTCAAGCACTAATCTTGATATTAAAATCTCTTTATCTGTAGCTTCTATTTATGATGTGGAATGGCATATTCATGAAGTTCAAATCCTTGCAGTTGGCTCCAACATGGATTTTGTTATAAACAAGAAGTCCATGCTTCTTAAGTTGATTATTACATATGCAGGGCCTAGAGTCTCAATACGTAACTATGAGCCATTTCTGTACTTCAAAGAATATTATTTCCACGTATGCAAACCATTTTTAATATAATTGTGTTCACTTACAACGAGCTTGCATCATTAAATGGCATTCTTGAGGCAGCTCATGGTTCGAGACAGAGGCTAAGCACCATTTACCTATGGATATTGAATAGAGATGATCTCGACCGGTTAAGGACCGGGACTGCCGGTTAAGACCGTGTCCGGCCGAGGAACGGTTACGACCAACTTGGTGAAGGACCGCTTACCATCCGATTTTTGCCCATCTCTAATATTGAAGCCTTGATGGACCTAACATATCCGGAATGAGTTTTGATTGTTATTGATTGATATCCTATGTTGGGGTCGAATAATAACCTTTTGATTATCCCAACTTTTTTTTAAAGGTATGCATGTATAGTTGATGAGATTTGGTTATATGTTTGTTGTTGAATTTTTAATAATTTATGGGTCTTCTACATTTGTAGATTGGTTGAAAATAGAGTCGACTTATATTTATAAAACATGAATTGTTTCTTTGTGGTGGAACTTGTATGAAATTTGGCATACCATATTCTTCTACCGGTGCAAAGAAAGTTTGCAATAATTGTAAAGATAATAAGTAGTTTATTTGCATGTAGGTTTCTTTTTTTGATGCATATAATTGTAATGTTGGTGTAATATATTTGGATATTTGCTTCTTTGTAATTCATAATCCCAATTCCATGTGTTTCATCGCTACCATTTTGTTTATAGAGCTTTAATGTTCTTTTTCACTTTAACCATTGCCCAATTTATTATCTTTGTTTCATTTAATCCAATTTGTTATTTGTATTTTCAATCTTTTATTATTTTCCTAAAAGAATTGTGATTCATACTAGAAAGTCAAGTTGATACTAGAACATTAACTAAATAAAACAGTTGAATCAAATATGATTTTATACTAAAATCATGTATAAATTCACATCTGATTAAAAAAACATACGATGTACCCGACCACCGGACGGGTATAATACTAGTTCTAAAGATGGCCTGGTAGTATGGTTGCCAAGCGGAGGTGGTAATAGTGGCAGTGCCAGTGATCGGTTGCACCAGTGGCTTTCTTTCGCTCGATTGCTCCATGGTCTCTCTGTTTTGGTTCCGATGGCGATTGGCACTACAGAAAATATGACCTATTGCGACGACAAAAGTCGTCAATAATTAGCTCTTTTTAAACAACATATATTTTGTTGTTAATTACCAAGGAAAATAAGCCATCACTAATTAGTGGTGGATTTCCTACAAATTAAAATCCCTTATTTGTAATCGATAATCAAGACATATATAATAAACTATAATTATAATTTATTAAATAATAACTAACTTTAAGTTATAAGTTTTTACATAATCTATTAAATTATTATACTATATGTACTGATAGAAAATTAACTATCAAATAATCTCTAATCATAAACTATTAAAGGATAGATAATTATAAATTATTGAGTATTTATTACTTTATTTTATTTTATTTATTAACATATGGTTAATGATTAATAAGTTACTAAATACTCTAAATTATTAAAGAAAAAATTAGTTAATATTTTTTTTTGAACGGCAGGTTAGTTGTTACTTGTTAGTAAAACCTCAGTTAGATTAAATACTCTTTTGGCCGGGTTCGAACCCGGGACTTCTACTTCAAGAGGATGACCCCTCTACCAACCGGGCTAATTGATATATAAAACATTAGGTAGCCTTTAAATATTATAAGTTATTAAAGAGTACTTAATTGTAAACTATGAAATAATTTTCTATTTATTAAATCGTTAAAAGATACAAATCAAGGGTTTCGGTGCCAAAAGTGAAGTTTACTCTATTTTAAATTACAAAATATAGAGCAACTTTCGATTGTTTCTCTTTAAGCTTTTAATAAAAGTCTATTGCCTTTCAAAAAAAATCTAAAGCAAGTATTACAAGGTAACTCAAATCTTGAATACCCCTTAATTAATTACCGATCAAACTTTCACGGCAATATAAATACCGACGGATTTTTGATAGTGCCAATTATCGAAGAATAATTAGTAATATTTGTTCTTCTTTCAATAAGGTTCATCTACATCCTTGACAATTTGGAAATGAAAATTCTTTTCATTCAGCCGTTTGAGACTAAGCCTGGCCACAAGATGCACACGAAGGGATTCAAACCTGGGGTTAATGGGATACCATCCACATTCTCCATAGGCCTTACCGCTACGCCACAAGTCTTGTGGTAGTAATATTTGTTCTTCTAAATAACGCAAAAATATTCGTATATTTCCATATAAAATATACATTTCATGCGTATATATATAATGTAATAAATGATTATAATCAAATTCGATTATATGGTTTATCAAACTACACTTGCTTTTATCATGTATATCATGCATTGTAATGACCAAAATCCGTAATGGCCCCTGTAAAGTCCATAAGTACCTGCCATAAATTTCTTATAAAACCGAATGTTACTTGAGGATTTTTTATCTCCACTACTCCATACAACCTCTGTAAATTCAATTCCAATAACTCGATCGTGATCCAGCCAACGACCATCCACCTTAGACAGTTTACAGATTTCTGGCAAGCTAGTTTATTTAACATCTACATTAAAGCAACTATTATAACTCAAATCTTTAGGCGGCGTGCCATAAACTTAATTTTATTGTCGTGTTGGTCACCGATTTATAGGGAGGGCTAGCTTATGGTCACCGATCAAATGCTTTATCCAGGCCAACGTACACATACATGCATAATGTAATTCCTTGTTTTCGTCTATATATACTTTTCCATTATATAAACCTCGATCATGTTGCAAATGTCAAGTATTGAAATTTTGCTAATTATGTTGGATCTTTCATTTAGTACATGATCGACTAAATTTGTTAATATAATTTGTATTTGACGAATTGAAAAGAAAATGGAATGACAAAGTGGGACTAATAACAAATCTCGAGAACTCAATTAACATGAATCTTAATTAATTTATTCTTGAATGAAAATAATTGTATGGAACAAGATCCAAACTTACAATGGAAAAAGGAAAGGTGGTGAACCTCTCACATGAAGTAAAATATAAAAGGATAAAACAAAACATAACACTCCAAATTAATACCAAACACACCAAAATCAAATAAAAGAACACCTGAATGAATGAATAACATAAAATCAACATAAAACGCCCTTGCAAAAACTGAAGTTATTTTTTCTAGGCACATTTGTAACCCGAAGCGTCCTTTCCGCAATTGTTAAGCACCAAGCCAAACGAAGCTGGTATATCGAGGTTAACACCCAAGACATTAGCTTTAATGGCGGTGCATAGGCATGCGGCTCCCTCGAGCTCAACTACACCCAAGAAAAGGTTGCAGCAAGGTATCGTTGGTGGGCTTCCTACAACGATGCCGCCCAGTGTGTTATTGAGGAAGCCGGCACACACACCAAACTTGAGACCATCACAGGTTGCTGGTGCAGGTGCAGGTGCAAGTAATGTAGTCTGTGAACTTACTAGAGTGAAGAAGAGAAGGTTGAGAGTGAGAAGAAAGGCACTTGTTCTCAAAGCACTTGAAGCCATTTTAATTTGAAAACTAGCTAACACTTTTTAAGTATATATGATCAAGAAGCACTAGCTAGTTTTAATTGTGGTGTGAAATTACTAAAGTTCCTAATGGTATTTATAGATGAAGATATTGATGAACTCATCGTGAATACTTTTTTGTTATTGATTATTTTTTAGTCGGGTGGAATAAAAAATTATGATAGAGATTAATGTGGGTTTCATTAATTTTGTTTATCGAATATTAAGACAGGTAGTGCTACTTTATTCATGCAAAAACTAAAATTAAGCCAGCCAATCTCTGAATTAAAGGACTATAGGTATTAAGATTAGGTAACCTTAAAACGACCATGATTTCATAAATCAGAACATTTATATGTTTAGAAGCATCTTTAGGGTTAAAAGAAGATTTTACAAATAGAGAACATAGAGGAGGACTCTCATATGATTCCATAGAGTCCACAACAAAAGAAGTTGATTTTGGGGATGTTTACTTTTTTTTAACCGTAACAGATGCACACGTCCCGACATGAAATGAACAAGGTATCCGAGATTAATACCGGCACCCGACTAGTACTCTGCGACCATGAACTGACTCGAAAGTCAACTCATGGTCAGGGTATCGCCACATACACATCCCATGAATTGAACCCGGTAGACAGGGATATGATGCCATCCCCTGTCCATTCCAAGATGTTACCGATCACTAGGCTACTAATGCTTTGATTAGAGGACGTTTACTAAATGCTTACTGAGGTAATTAAGTACTTATTAATATTACTTACCTCATAGATTGAGCACAGTAAGGAGTGAGAAACTTAACCAATAAGAGACAGACGCAAGGAGTGAAGGACCGAGATTTTTACCTGATAAGTGTGACAAACGACTTTTACTCGTAAGTGCTTATAGCTAACAATTGTAGATAATATATTTTTAGCAGTCAGTAACGGCCGTTGGTAATATATTACTAAAAATAATTTGTTTTTCACAAGTTTTTAGTAGTGGCAACTAATTCCTTTGGTGGTATAGTTGCCAAGCGGAGGTGGTAATGGTGGCAGTGATCGGTTGCACCAATGGCCTTCTTTCACTCAATCCTTTCGTGGTCTCTCTGTTTTGGGTTTTGATGGTGATTGGATGAAATCAGATTAACTCTTTTTCAAATAACAATAGATTTTTTTGGGAGCGACGACACTTTTATAAATAGGGAAACCAAGCAAGACTAGGTCCCGAGCATATTACAACAACTAGCCGACAAACGGCACCAGTTCACCCAATTACTAGTAATAGATAGATATTTTATTGTGTAATAATGTGACAGAAACGACCTTGGACATGTTTGTGGAGTGTACCAAGGCAAATGAGGTGAGGAAAGCGATTAATGCTTGGTGGAAGGTGTTTGAGATTGATGGCAGCGGGTTATAAGATCTTATTTTTCAGACAGCGACTACATCCGCGAAGAACAAAAAGGTACCTTCAACGTCTCCCACATTGAGAACGATATCCAAGCGGAAGCCTTCTTTCGGATTCGGCACCGATGCAGTTTTGGTAGAAGTTTATCTTGGTTAGACTGGTGGTGTAATTCGATTTTGGTCTCACCAATCTCACGAAAACAACTTGGTCTCACCTGATCCTAAGTCTCTTTAAGTATTATAAGTCATTAAAGAGTACTTAATTGTAAACCATCAAATAATTTTCTATTTATTAAATCATTAAAAAATACAAATCAAGGTTATCGGTACCAAAAGTGAAGGTTACCTATTTTAAATTACAAAATATAGCGCAACTTTCGGTTGTTTCTTTTGTATTTTTTTTTTGTTTTCAAAAAAAGTATGTTGCCTTTAAAAAAATCTAAAACAACTATTGCAAAGTAACTCAAATCTAGAATACCCCTAATAAATTACTCATCAAACTTTCATTTTTTTTAAAACTTAACTCGCCTACATGACATTTGTGGCATTGCTAGCTGTAACATTTTTATTTATTTTAGACTTACCCGCCTACATGGCATTAACTTTTATACTTTTCTTTACTGTCCTCAACATTTAACCGGTGTCATGTTCATATTACAAAACTGGGTACCTTAACTGGTCGGTAAATTACCGACGGTTTTTCCGATGACTTTTACCGACTGTTTTATTTACAGACTGCTTTCCGACGGGTTACCGACGATTTTCCGACTGTTTTTTTCGACGGATTTTCGACAACTTATTAAAAAATAAATAATAAATAAAATAATAAAAAACGGGCGGTAAAGCAGCCGGTAATAACTGTTGGAAATAAAATAATAGAAACACGAAAAAGAAATACCAAAAAGAAATGAAACAATATGAAAATGGAAGCAAGTTTTTGGAGATTTTTTCCCTACGTTCATTAAACAAAAGATAACATATTTATAATACAAAAACTAACCACTACCACTACCCACTACTTCCTAAACTCATGCAACCTACCCACTTTCCTAAAACATGCACCAAAAATACTAACTTGGATTTAATCAAACATCAAACTAAACCTAACTAAAATGCTAACCATCAAGATTACCCAACAATAACCATCGTTAATATTGAATCTTTTAGTAGTGTTCGTATATTTCATGTGTATATAAATGCAATAATGATCAACATCAAATTCGTATATTTCATGTGTATATAAGTTTATATATTTTACATGTACACTAAAGACTATGTACCGTTTTAAAGAAATTAAGGAAGGAGACTTAATTTGACATCTATCGTATAGGGGAGGGGATACGGATGAGGACAAGTTTGGAGATGGGACAAGTTGGGACGAGGATGGAGGTGCCAATGAAAAAGAGGTTAATCTAGGTTTTTACCTGGACTACATCATTGGCAATTTAGTAACCGTCTAAGACTAAACTTGATCTACCAAAAAATCCTAGCGCCTGGACATGAACTGGAGTAGATGGAATATTCTATCACATCTCCCCTAGGCTTTTGGCCAATACGCCACCATCCTTGTGGTTTTACGTGTTCCTTTTCAGCAAGTAAATTGATAAAAAGAACAAAAGTAGTCTAGTAGCGTCCTCGATATATAGAAAAACAACATTATCACTACTTTTTGTCAACGTGACACTTTTGTTGTCATTTTACTTGAGGCGAAAAAAATTATAGTTTTGAGGTTTTTCGATTTCCTTCGTAGTGGTAGATGTTCCTCGTCGACAAAATAGCATCCTTCCAAGATCCAAGAAACCACTTTCCCCTATTGCCTTCATCCAGGCCAAAACATCCAATGTATAATGTTCCTTGTTTTCTTGTTTTGGATGACAAAGTGGGACTAATATATAACAAATCTGGAGAACTCAACATGAATCTTAATTTATATATTCTTGAATTAGAATAAAGATAATACTAATCACATTAATTAATTGTATGGAACAAGATCCAAGCTTACAATGGAAAAAGGTAAGGTGGTGAACCTCTCACATGTAGTAGAACATAAAAGGAAAAAACATAACATAAGACTCCAAATAAATTAACACCAAACACACCAAAATCAAAGAAAAGAAGGCCTGAATGAAGAACAGAAAGTTAACACTTGCAAAAGCTGAAGTTATAATTTAGGCACATTTATAAGCGGAAGCGTCCTTTCCGCAATTGTTAAGCACCAAGCCAAACGAGGCTGGTATATCGAGGTTAACACCCAAGACATTAGCTTTAATGGCGGTGCATAGGCATGTTGCTGCCTCGAACTCAACAAGACCCAAGAAGAGGTTGCAGCAAGGTATCGTTGGTGGGCTTCCTACACCGATTCCACCCAAGTTACCGAGGAACCCGGCACACGCGCCAAACTTCAGACCGTCACAAGTTCCTGCAGCTGCAGGTACTGTAGTCTGTGAACTTACCAAAGTGAAGAAAAGAAGGTTTAGAGTGAGAAGAAAGGCAGTTGTTCTCAAAGCACTTGAAGCCATTTTGGGATGTGGAAAGTGAAAACTGGCTAGCTATATTGTTTAAGTATCAACAAGTAATAGCTAGTGTTGTGGTGTGAAATTACTGAAGTTCCTAATGGTATTTATAGAGTGAAGATGATGAGTTCATTCGTTGATAGTTTTTTGTTATTGATAACTTTCTAATCAGGAGGAATTAAAAATTATAATAGAGATTAATGTGGCTTAATTAATTAAGTTGATCTAATATTCAATAACGAAATATAGTCATTTCCTGAAAGCCAGCCAATCAACTCTAGCACATCAAGTTTCTCTATTTATTATATCAATATTTCCTTTTATGTAAATTTTATAGAATTCGTTCATAATTTTTTTTTATTAGAAATATAATTAAAAAATTATGGTAGTTGAAGTTTAGTTACTATAATTGAAATAAAATAATAAAAATATATATACTACTAATAATTAAAAGATAATAATAAAAATTACAATTATAAAATCATAATAATTAAAAGTTAATTAGCTTTTAATAATGTTGGGTGTTTAAAAAAAAAAACTATTAGCCGACCTTATACGACTAAAAGGTAAATCTAACAATTTATAAGTTTAGAAGCATCTTCGAGGTTAAAAAGAAGATCTTACAAAAAGAGATCAGTTCAGAGGACTCGTATACGATCCCAATCGAGTCCTGAACATAATAAGTTGAATTAAAATCAATTTAATTGGATGAATTGTTCAAAAGTTTTCCTTGCATCCATTTCCCCTAGTTGATTTTCAAGCCCTACGCCAAGTGGAAGCAATGAAGTATTTTCATTAGGTTGCGAATATTTCGATCACTACATTTGCCTAAAAATGGCATCGTCAGAATAATGAAGACTAGTAATCCTCGAGCCATAATTTAGAAGCTTCACTCTATTGAAAAGACCTTTAACAACACATCTTTTAAGGAGTGATAAGCCCTTCAATTGCTAGAACGAAGAGATATGGTGAAAGGGGGTCGCCTTACGTCAGACCTTTTCTCAAGTCCAAATTGCTCCGTAGGGGACCCTTTAACCAGAACCAAAACCCAAGCTGTAGTGACGAGGCCCTTAACCATGCGAATCCATTTTCCCCCGAACCCAAGGGTGAACTTAGGTTGTGTCTACGTAGGTCTCAGGACCTACCTAATTTTTTTTTTTTTATTTTTGTTAGAAATTATATAGAAATTTTTTTGGGACCTACCTAAATTTTTTATAAAGGAACTACCTTAAACATTTTTTAAGCAGTTTAATGTAAATGAAACCAATAGTGGTGTGATGGATAACATCCCTTGTTGTTGTGTATGCTAAGTCTCAAGTTCAAATCTTTTTATACTTCAAAAGTTTTTATTTTTTTCAACTTTTTTTTGTTTAGGCCTAATAATTTTAAGTCTGGCCCACATACCCAAAAGAAAAACACATGCCTAATCTCTTGATAGACTTCGATCAAAAAATGCAAGTACTTTAAAATATTACTATTGGGTAAATGTTTGATTTTTAATTTTAATGATCCAAGCTGACAAAAGTATAGTTGATACTTTCATTTTTTCCCGGCTAAACTTAGTAGGGAACCACGTGGTTTTCTGTTCTAGATTCGGGAACCCCATTTTGTTGAGAACGTTAAACGTGAAGTCCCAATGGAGATTATCAAAAGCCTTTTTAGGGTCTACTTTGAAAAGGAAAATCGGCCTTTTAGATTTATTCCCCCACGCAACGACCTCGTTCACAACTAACATTCTGTTAATAATGTTTCAATTTGCCCTTTGACAAATTAAGGCAGATTGTTCCGAGTAATCACCGCCTTGATCACATATTTTTAACGATTCCCAAGAACTTTCGAAATAATATTACTCACACATCCCGAAAGATACATCGGCTGATAACCGTTCTAGCTTAACGAATCTTTGGTTTTCAGGACATGTGCAATAAAGGAAGGTGTTGCTTCCATTGTTAAGCATGGGAAAATCACCTCCCAGAAATGTTAAAAGAAGGTAAACGAAAAATTGTCGGGTTCCGAAGCTTTATGACTACCACATGACCAAACCGCATCTTTAATTTCATCAGTTATGAACAGGGCTTCAAGAGAAAGTTTCTGATCAACAGAGACTTTAGGAAGCTTGTCACTATGAAAAAAAGGGATGGATACTTGAGCATTCTCTATATTTCTATATCTTTGAAAAACTCAAACAACAACCTTTTGATATTACAAGGTTCTTTTTCCCAAACAAGCCCAAATATTTCGTTTTCCGACGCCTGTTGTGGACTATCTCTAAGCCATTTAATTTTGGCCTTTTGAAAAGGATTCTCCAAGGCCATATAGTCTATGTGCTTTATTTAATCCAAAACGCTACCTCCCTCCAAGAGTTTGTTGAGATACATGATGTAACTAAAGAAATATAAAAAGAAAGTTTATTAGAATTTCCGTTAGTATAAATACTTTTAAATCCCAGTAATACTTTTTTGAAACGGCAACTTTATTAGAACCCGGACCTAGCAAGGAGCTAGGAACCCAGAACCACAATTACAACAGATCGGGGTTACAACACCAGTTGTATTATAATGTCATAAACAAATACATGTATGGAAGAATTTGTTATCAAAGAGGTGTAACTCAAGTGGCAAAAGGCTTGGGGCTAGTGGATGGTATCCATTGGTCTCAGGTTCAAACCATAGGAGTAGCACTTCAGCGATACCCAGACTTTGGGCCGACCTTCGTGTCGGTTCGGGTCCAGGTAACGGACATGTCAGTCTATGGGCATGCGGGCTCTGCATAGGTCGGGCTTAGTCGTGCATGGGCGGGTCCAGTCTATGTGGATTAGGCTGGGTCGCCGCGGATTAGTCGGTACTGCCCAATTGGATGCCCGGATACCGCGGATGCGTCGTGCGTGCATAAGTTTATTGCAATAAAAAGTGGAAAGAATTTGTTGTTTTGAAATCCATTGTGTTAAAAGAGTAATGTTGAAATGAATATTCACATATTAAAAGAATTATCATTCGAATATATTTGTGTTTTCAAAAGGTATCCATAAAAGTAAACATTATTTTGAATTTGTCACTAAAAAATAAATTACATCTAGTTATTGTTATCATTATAAAAATATGAACTTTTGAAAAGTTGTTTTCACCAAATATAGACGAGTTTAAACCGTGTCTGCTTTTGGTACTTGTCGTGACTAAAAATGATTTGCCACTTACCATGTTAAAAAATTGTTGCCGTACACATGGACTTATCAAAAGCTCGGTTCTCGCAAGAACGAATCCCATGCTAAAATTTGTTGTTAGAACTTTGAAAAAATTAGTTATGTAGAAGCATGTTTAAATAAAAATTGGTTTTTGATTACGAATTGGGAGATAAGAAAACGATGGCACGTGTCGATCTGATCATGTTTTCATGAATTATTCATTATGAATAATGTATCAATCATGATGAATGTGTATTGTTCATCATGAATGTTAGAGCATCTCCAACAGCATCCCTATTTTATAGAAAACTTCAATTTTGTTCTCTATAACACTCCAACAGAATCCCTATATCAATCTCTAAAATGGAGAACATTGAAAAAATCTCTATATATAGAGGATCCTCTATATCTTAGTTGGAGGTGAGAGAAAATATTATTTTAATCATTTTCACCAATCACATTACACTATTATTGTTTGATATGAATATTTTAAATTAAAGTGCATTGGAATAATAAATATTACAATATTTTAATAATATAATTAGTGTTGGAGTCTCTAAAATAGAGAAGTTGTTGGAGTGAAATGTAAATTTATTTAGAGATTTTGACTCTTAACTCTATATTTTAGAGAAATTATAAAGATGTTGTTGGAGATGCTCTTATATTATTTATCATGAATAGTGAAATAATTAAACATGGGTCATAATTGTGTATTGTTCATCATGAATAAACTCGTCTTTGTTATTCATACTTTCTGTGGACACCAAAGATACGTGCTCATGCTCATGCTATCCTTTGTCCCGTAGTTCATAACAAAAAATTGTATTGCAAATGGACTTTTCTCTAGTTGTATATGTTAATTGTTGAAGATTGGAAATGATATGTGGACCAGATAATTGTTTGAAACGTTAAAAATATGCTTTCCAAATACAATAATTTGTCCCTAATTAGCTTTTATGATCACGGATTTCATATTGAGATAATTCAAATAAAAATGTTGATTGTAAAGAAAGTAAGATTGAGCCTTTATATACACCATTCATTTTTACATATTTATATGAATAATCAACTATTACAAGCGGTTAAGCCGTTGAGACACAGCTACACAACAATTATAACCTTTAATGGATAAGATTAAAGAACAGTTACAACTGACTACAAGGCCTTGAGTCAAAAGCAACACATCAAAAAAAAGTCCAAATTAATGCTCTGGTCATTAGAAATTTCACCAAGTTTCTGCATTATTTCACCTTCCCAAACCTTTTGAAATTCATAGAAAACATCTCGAAACTTGCAATACATAAGTGTCTTCTTATAATCCATAGAGGTTCGGCCGTTCTGGGTAGGACAATCTAAGATGATAAAGACAATGTTTGCCTTATTACCTTATTGATATCACATAAATTAACCACACAGATGATTGATAACAATCATAACATTAAAACCGTCAACATTAATTAAAGAAATTGTTACGTAAAATAAAAAAAACTTGTTATAAAAAAGCCACACTAAGTCGAAAATATGTCATTCGTCATGTTTATTTTCATTAAATAATTGATCAAACATGATTTTAGAAGTTTATTATTATATAATTTAGTCACATGATAAAATTTGTTGTTAAATTATATGTTAATCAAATGTGTTAAAATTTGATAGTTTAAAAAGTTACGGAATTGTTCAGTAACTAAATACAATAACCAAGTCTAATAATAACTCCTGTAAATATTAATATTAGGCTATCTTAATTCAGTACCAACATTTCATATCATCATATTCTTATGTTATTTTAGCACCATATCATTCTTACCGGTTGAGCCGTACCTGCCTCCTTGCCTCTTATGCTACTGATGGTCTCATAAAAATGTTCGTTTGACTAAATTTTGACCATAAGATAAAGAATAGGTTTTATATTTACTTTCTATAGGCGATTAATTCATATTTTTGTAAAGATACTCTAGATTAAACTGAGTTTCGTTTTTAGGGTCCAACAACAATAATAGGAGTTGGTTTGAAATCACAGTTAATATCATAAAGTTGTATGTCATATTGGAAATGATATTTTCATATGGCATGCCGACTCAATAAAGTATTAGTTTTTTATTAAATAATGACATATCTAATAATAATACATTTTGAAAAAATAATTAGTACTAATTAAATGACTCAATAATTAGTGTTAAAAGTTTTCTTTATTAAAAATTTGAATTGTTTAAACTTTAGTTTCCTAAAATAAAAAATTCAACATATGGTTTTTACTTTTTCCTTCCTTCCTATTTCGTTTTTGTTTTCTTCTTCTTTGTTTCGTTTGTTCTCTCTTTTACTTTCTTACATTTCATGTGTTCTTATACACATACAATATATATACACAATACTTTTATACTCTCTTGTTTTCTAGCTCCTCAATAGCTATTGGATGAATAAATTCTTGCCATTTAAAAAATATATATACCCATTACTTATTGCCCCTTACAAAAAATGTTTTATAAAGTCCTTCAAGACTTGGAAATTAGACAATTAGCCTCGTTGGCGATTAGTTGGTCAATCATAGAAAAAGTGGAAGTTTTTCTATGAAGGACTTTATTAAACGTAAGACTCTTGAAATTTCAAAACTTTTTGAAACTAACTATAATAATTTCTTTACATAATAGTATATAGGTATAGATAGTATAGATGAAAAATAACTGAAAAACGAAAATGTAAAAAATATAAAATAAATTAATTTGTATGTATTCTTGATATTGAAATAATACAATTAAATTAAAAAATATTCAATATTAGACTCATTTTGAAGATATGGTTCTGGACGAGGTTGGTTTCGGATGGTGGTTCTCGGTGGCAGTGGTTGTTGGTAGTGGTTCTGGACGGCAATGGTGGTGGTTGTGGGTGGTGGTTATGGGCGATAGTGGTTGTGGGTGGTGGTTTTGGTGGCGGTGGTTCCGGGTGGTGGTTATGAGCGATCGTGGTTGTGGGTGGTGGTTCTGGATGGCGCAATGGTGGTTTTGGGTGGTTGTGGGCGGCGGCAGTTCTGGTTTTGGGGGGTGACGGTGGTGATTCCGGGTGGTGGTTATGGGCGACGGTGGGTTTGGATGGTGATTCTGGTGGCGGTGATGGTGGGTGGTGGTTCTGGACGACGACGATGGTGGTTCTGGTTTGTGGTTATGGGCGGCGGTGGTAGGATGGTGGCGATGGTTTTTGATGGCGATGGTTGCCTGTGGAGAAACGGTTGTCGGGTGATCGCCAACGATAGTTGTGGGTCTCCGGTGATGGTCTTCAGCGGTGGTCTCCGACGGTGGCTTATTGATTCAACCGGTAGCAAGTCGTTTTGTAACAAAATAACAAAAAAAAGTATGATATATCAGAAAACATTTTTGGTAGGTGAATACATACAATAACTATATGTGTATAGTTTGATACATTTTGGAGAAGTTGCGTTAAAGATGGATTCTAGATACAAAAAGAGCATGTATCTTGAAGAATTGTTTTCTGAAATAAAATATGGACTAAGCATAGAAAGTGAAATGAAGCTTAACAAATTGAAATAAAACCCAGGCCTAGTTGAATCCACTTAGGTTTATGTATTTATTCATTTGGTAGGCTTGGAAATATTTCTGGAATTATAATACAAAGGTCAGATGCAAGCCCAGCCGAGTTTTAGCCCATATATGCGAAAAGAAGAAAAGGCCCAAGGTCATAAAGCAGATCCAATCTATGGGAGCTCGATGAAACAGTCTATTTTGGGGGATGAGTACCATAAATCGTAGACAAAAGAAGGGGCAATTTGGGGTAGAAATTGTTGGTATTTTCTTCCTTTTAGTAGGTATTTTTGATTAGATTTAACATTTTCTATTTTCAATTAATATCTTACTTTCAAGTAATGGGTTTGTAGCAAGTTGATTAGGAATCAGGATTGTATTGAGACTTGTTGAAACATTCTGTCTCATTTGATTTCTATTTATGCAAGCTTTTTGTGATTCGATTCTCATTATTTGGTTCTCTGAATTGATGGGGCTGTCGTTCGTTGATTTAGGTAACCTACGTATGAGTTGATAGTCGAAACTATGGATCCGTTATTGTCCCTAATTTCGCTAAGTAGCAATCAATTTCAACCATTAGCTTAATTAGTTGTTGAATGTTGTGAGTTTGCTTAATCTAGTCCAAATGGTCGGTGTTCGTTCATTGACTAAGAATGATGTTTGTCTAAATCTAATGCGATTGGCAATTGTGTCTATGTTCGTTCATTGATTAAGTCATTTTGTTTTATTGTTTAATTATAAATCATTATAACTTTAATTAAAAAGATAATCAAATATAAAAATAAACTATCGATAAATATATGATATTGTTTCCCAAAGCTTTAGATTAAAATATCTTAAAATTAAATTTTTTTATTTATTGATTTATTAATTTTTTTATTTATTTTAAATACATACAAGCCCCCCCCCCCCCCCCCCCCCCCCCCCCAACACACACACACACACACACACACACACACACATTATCTACTACGTATTATCTACAAGTCAACAACCACCTAAAATAGACATCAGCTGCACCATATACCTCTTTTTGATTGTAAACATATTGTTAATTATCCAACACAATGCATGAAGTCCGTCATACTAATCTTTCGTATGACAACATACAAACTTTATGTTTCATATAAATGATAAAATTATCACAGTTTATAACATGGTGCGAAACCGTGATCTTGTAGCTCATGAAATATAGCTTAAATGTTATATGATTCAATTTCTTGATAGTAGCTTACAGCTCATGATTTAGATCTTTCTTTTTCCTCTCACTATTCAGGATTCAGTAAGAAATTAAGGAGTGATACATGAAAGAACAAAGATATGACCATTAATTAATTAGCATATATATATATATATATATGCTATGGTCCACAACATATACTAACTAAGCAAACCAGAAAATTGACAACACATCCTCTTTAAATAATTTAATCAAATGCATTGTTAGTCGCCTCCATCTGTAGCCCATAACCAAGAGCCTGTGAAACACGTTGGATATGTCCACATGCTTGTTCTCTACAATTAACTTTATTTTCTCTTACCGTAAGAAAAGATTTTCTTAAAAAAACTAGCAAGGAGCTAAAAGAGTACAACAGTTAAGAGTGACAAAAAGGATCTTTCATTCAGTTATCCTAATTCAGATATCTACCCCATTTAGATCTAACTCTAATCCAATTAATGGAACGCAAGGAATTGTATATCGCTGCAAATTCCTTTATTGTTCTTCATACTCCCTTTAAACGCTTAATCTTTGGTTATTGAGGTGAAACATCTAATGTACATACAAATTAAACGAAATTCTGCTTGCTGCTCAAAGCTCTCGAACATGAACTGCTAGTTTTATAAAACCACGAGCCTCACCTCACACGTTATATGGCATCGTACACCTGTTTCGTGATAGAAACAAAACCGAACTAATTAAGGGTTCACGAGAGACAAGGTGTTCAACGGTGAAGTGAGACAACGAGAGTTTTGAAAATATTCAGTATTTAACTAGCCTTTGATTCGATCAGAAATAGATCCAAATTTGGGGAACAACTCTTGTCTTGGGATTTATGGATTTGTGACCCGTCTAGTGTTGCTGATCTTTGTACTTCACTAGCCCCTCGCTAGTTACTGTAATAAAAGTCTTTTCTCGCCGTCCAAAACAAATAATTAAGGGCTCACGAGATGGTGACGTACTTCACTAAATGAGCTTGTACAAAACTAAGAGTAAAAACAGAACATGCATTTCCTATATGTCCCCCTTGGTCCGGTTTTTTATGTTTTGTACTTTCCAACATTAAAAAAGTTGTCCTTTTCTTTTCTTAACGTTTATTTGGCAGTGTAATATAATAAGGAAAAGACACTGTTAACCTTCTTAATTTGTTTTAAATCATACTTACTGTGGGGGTTTGTATATGTTCTTTTTGTAAAATAATAGTCCATATAAAACACAAATGAGAGATAAAATCGGAACACCTTTTTCAATATCAACTAGCGCCAAGGCATTATTAATTTGCTTTTGCATGGAATTCAAGCCTTATAATGTCAAAAGTAAATTGTCAGTTTGTCACGCGAAACTCTGATTTTTTTTAATGGCAAGTTAACATTACGCTTTAGCGGTATCGGACTTTCAATTGGGCAATTTCACTAATCCGCTGCGACCCGGTCCAACCTATGGTTGAACTCGACCAGCAGGGAAGTGGATCCCATAGACTAGATCCTCCCATGCCGGCCCGAACCCAGCCTCGAATGACCAGATCCAAAGTCTGAATATCTCAGAAATTTCACCCGTGGGAATCGAACCCTGGTAGTGTGGCTTTCGCCTGACACCCCCTAGGGATGTTATTTATCCAACTGAGCTAACACCCTTTGATGCGCAACTCTGATTTACAAATTATAATTCTATTTAAAGCCACTTAGGGCTTGTTTGGGGTGCGTTTCAGAATCAAAAAACACTTTTTGGTTGAAGTGCTTATCAACTTGTATGTTTTGGAGAAGGAATTTTTAACAAAGTGTTTGGATTAACTTTTTGCTTATCAAATCCTAAATTGACGAAGCTCTGATCTCTGCGCTTCCTTCCTTGCCGTTCAAAAAAAAAAAAAAATTGACGCCCACATCAGAAAACCCTAGAATCAAGAGACACCCAAATTCAGTGAAATCTTAAGAATCGGAGCCCAAATCGGAGAAATCGAAGCCGGCGAGGATCAATCAGAGGTAGTAGATCGGTGAGGGAAGAAGGGGTGTTCCTGAAACGCGATAACTCACTCCCTCCCTTCTGACTTCTCAAAATCTCCTTATCTATCTGCTTCTCCAGAACAATATAAGGAGCTTTTTGAATCTATAAGACAAACACTTCATTTCTCGTTTTCTACTTCTCCATGACGTGATAAGTTGATAAGCTATTTTAAAACGCACTCCCAAACACCCCCTTAACTTTGAGTTACAATGGCAAATTAAGTAGGCTAAATTATGAGGGTTCTACACTTCTACTTACATATGTAAAACAAAAGTTGCATGGAAAGACGTGCAGGACTAGACTCCTTCTGAAATCAATGGTTATGTCATCACCATCTTCACGGATTTGAAGCACCTTCACGGGCTGGTTTTGGAGTTCGCATAATCTCTAACAAAATTCCAAAATCTCCCCTTTTCGATTCCTGAATTTTACAGTTGTATAAGATGATGATTTTTTTCTAATTCTACCAAGTTAAATAGTTCCATCATCATCATCATCATCACTTTTACATTCACGGGTTGGCATTTGGGAAAATTCGTCTATAAATTTAGCTCTTAGCTTTTTAACACTACTACAAAAAAACCTTATACCCCCAAACCCCTTTATTATTCCGAAAACCCTAATCATGGGTCATAAGGCCTCGGCCGTGTTCTACATCTTCTTGATCTTCGTCTCGAGTACGCCCTTACCGATGGTTTTCGGTTGTACTCCATCGTGTGGTGGTCCGCCTTACGGCAGACCACCCTCCACCAAGCCACCGCATCATGGTGGATCACCACCAAAAGTTCTACCGCCTATTTCTAGGCCACCAATTGTGTACCCTCCACCAATAGGCGGGACACCAATAGGCGGGAGACCACCTATTGTTCTCCCGCCTATTGTGAACCCTCATCCTACCTTACCACCGCCTTCTTCTTCTTATCCACCATACACACCTCCCGGTAGCGGTGGCGGTGGCGGTGGCGGCGGTGGCGGAGGTGGTGGAGGTGGTGGAAAAGGCGGTGGCGGTGGGAGTGGTGGAGGAGGAAAAGGCGGTGGCGGAGGAGGAAAAGGAGGTGGAGGTGGTGGGAGTGGCGGAGGCGGCAGTGGAGGTGGTGGGAGTGGTGGAGGCGGCAGTGGAGGAGGTGGCAGTGGAGGAGGTAACGCGACGTGTCCGATAAACGCGCTGAAACTAGGGGCATGTGTGGATCTTCTGGGAGGATTGGTGCACATAGGGATAGGGGATCCAGTGGCAAATGTGTGTTGCCCAGTGCTTCAAGGGTTGCTAGAGTTAGAAGCAGCTATTTGCCTTTGCACTACCATAAGGCTTAAGCTTCTAAACCTCAACATATTCATTCCTCTTGCACTTCAGGTCTTAATAACTTGTGGGATCAAACCTCCACCTGGTTTTGTCTGTCCTCCTCTTACTTAAACCCTAATTAATACAAAAGTTCAATAAGGAGGGCTGCAATATTTAATATTGTAGGGCATTGTATCGTATCGATCGTACGTACTAGCATGCAGGATAGCTAGATCTCATGCATGGATATGATGATGAGTTGAGTAATTATCTAGTAATTAAGTTGTTTGCTCATGTGTGTGTAATTTTAGTAATTTAAATTTTCTATATATGTATATGGTGCATTAATCAATGCATTTACTTAATTAATTTGCCTATTTGCATGGCTTATCTTTTATTCCCATACATCCTTCAAGATTAGTGGTACGTAACTCTTAGAATCGTTTGTTATTTAATAGATCTGAAGTTTGAAGTTTGATTTTATCTCTAAGAAATAAGAGGTGGATGGTGCACCTCAAAAAATATAAGAGGATAATAAGAGGTTTTCATACTTTTACTTAAAGTTAAAAACAAACGGTTTTAAGTCTACAAGCCTTAAGTTAACCGTAACAATTCTAAGAATTGCTAGCTCAGCTTGGGGTTAACTTTTTTCTTTTGAAAAAACGGCAATTTTACTGAAACACTAGGACTAGCAAGATGCTAGGAACCCGAGAACCGACAGGTTAACTTAATTGTAGGCGTCATAATCCTCATTACCGTTGCAGGTTACAAAATTTGATCCAAAACCAGCATCATGATATTGATCAATGATCTTCGTTTAAATCTCTCTTATTATAGTATTTTTTATTTTTGATAATTTAATGAGATATAAGGTTGCGATGATTAAATGAAATAAACATAGATGATATATCTTCTAGATGTTCATTATAAGTTTTGGCTAGAAAACAAAAGCCTATTTTCTGTAATTACAGTAAGTACTAGAGGAAGCAAAAAATCAAGACAGGCCAGACTCTAACCAAGCCTCGTAAAGACCGAGCTTTTTTGACCTTTGTTTGATCGGGCTCGGGCCGGGCCGGGACTTGAGTTTCATATATACATGGGCCTGTTATATATGGAAAAAGTCTAGACCGGGCCTTGAGATACCGGATATTTTCTTATTTTCTTCTTTTTCTAACTTATAAAACTACATTTCTTTTATAATTTTAATAATAATGATAATACACAATATAAGCTAGATTTATTTTATAATTCTAAAGTTTAAACTATAATTAAATATATTTTATAAACCTAAATCATAAACAATTTTTTTTGGAAGAGGTATCCCAGACCACATTGGGCCCAGACTAATCCTCGGCAATTTTTGGGCCGAAGCTCGACTGCTAAAGCATACGGCCCGGGGTCGAAGCCCCCGTACCTCCATAATGCGTCTCCCAGGGCTCGAACTCGGGTTCACCACTATGTAGTGCCCAAGCCTTACCACTAGGCTAACACTTCTTTGGTATAAACAAATTTATTTTAAACCATTAAAACTAAATTATATAAAACAAATATACTAAAAAATACATTTATTATACTTATAGTAATTTAAGATGCATCCAGCCAACTGGGGCTAGCCCAGTTGGTAGAGGGATCACCCTCTTGGAGTAGAAGTCCCGGGTTCAAACCCTGGCAGAGGCGTTTCTAATCTAACTAAGGTGTAAACTAACAACTAACCTGCCGTTCAAAATAAAATTAAATTGCATCCAAATCAACATTAATAAGTTTAAAAATATTTGAAAAAATTATGGTTTTGCCATTAAACCGGGTCAGGGCGGGCCCGAGCCTTGAACGGGCCTTCTGGACCATCGGGCTCGGGCCGGGCTGGGTTCCCATCTTATTTGAATGCAAGAAGCGAATATCTATACTATATATATAAGATTCTTAATCAGTTATTTTAAGCAAAACTGTTTTTCACCAATATTACAACTCTTAATACCCTTAGTACAACTATGTAATGCATCAATTAGAAACTCCTCCCACCCACGTCTTCAATTTCAATTCATATTTCAATTGATAACTTACACTCTATATCCCTATAATTACTTAATTAAATTACTTTTAACCCCCCCCCCCCCCCCCACTTTTTCATTTTTCATTTTACACCCTTATTATATTAACATAAATAATATAAATTGCGTAAAATGTATTAAAATTTTTATTTATATTTTTAACAAATTATACCTTTATAATCGTCTCGAAAATATCTTCAAAATGAGTCCAATATCGAATATTTTTAGATTTTAATCATATTATTAAATATTAAAAATACATATGAATTAATTTGTTGATATATTTTTACATTAAATGTTAAATTGTTTATAAATTTGAAAGTTACAGTTAATGCCCTTATGATTAGTCATTTAGTTTACTATTAATCCTCTATTTTTCCATGTGTCATTTTAAATCTTTATCATATTAAGATAAATAATCATATATGAACAAAAATATGTTAAAAAAATCTTAAATGTTATTTTTCACATGGGTCAAAAAATAATGATCAATTATCCATCTTCGTTATAGAATTTTAAATGCTTTGTGAAGCATTGCGCACGGGCAATTTCTAGTTTTATTAAAAGCGCGAAAACTAGCAAGGAGCTAGCTTACAAAGTATCCGGAAAGTCTAGGGACAATAAGTGTTAAAACTTACAAAGTTCAGAGATCAAAAAGTTAACTTTACTCTAACTTACAAAGTTCAAAATGGGTACAATTCTATGATACAATTGAAATTCTGACGACATTTTTGAAATTCTGTGATACAATTGAAATCCATCACCAATAAGTTTAATTATTCTATCATATAATTCGAGTCGGTGTTAACCATAGTATTCCTTCAATATTTTTTAGCCCCCATTCAAGACAAGCTCCAATAATAGACACGTGTTCTTTCATCCTACACGTACTTCATTTTTAGTTTTAACATATTACAAAACAGGTCCTTCAAGTTTGGAATCTTTTTTAAATATAGCAGTTAAATTTCTAACATTTAATGTAACATCCTTATTTATCATTTTAAGCATTTTTTGACGTAATATTTATCATTTAACGTAACCATTAAATTTAAGATGTTCCAATATGAAATATGATTAAGACAAAAAAGTATTAAGTATTAAAATACCTTTCTAGTTAATAGACCTATTTAACATGAATTAGTTCAAACATCAAAAGTGAAATAAAATCATAATCTATATACATATATATATATATAATATTAAAAAAAAGTTTTGGCTGACATCATCAATATAAAATTGAGCAATTTTATTGGTCAATTAAAAGTAATTCATAATTTGATGATGTCATCATCTATATATCTTTTCTTTATTCATTAATTTCAAAATTATAATTTACATTTTCTACCCTTATGATTGTTTAATAAAATTACTTTTTATCCCTTAATTTTTTATTTTTACTTTACATTCTTATCATATTAACATAAATAATATATATCAACTAAAATGTATAAAAAAAAATTGTTTTTCTTTTCGATAAGTTACATCATTATAATCGTCTCGACAATACTTTCAAAATGAGTATAATATTGAACATTTTTAATTTAATCATATTATTAAATCTATATATATATATATATTAAAAGAAAGTTTTGGTTGACATCATCAATATAAAATTGAGCAATTTTATTGGTTAATTAAAAATAATTCATAATTTGATGACGTCATCATTTATATATCTTTTCATTATTCATTAATTTCAAAATTATAATTTACATTTTCTACCCTTATGATTGTTTGATAAAATTACTTTTTTATCTATTAGTTTTTCATTTTTCACTTTGCATCCTTATCATATTAACATAAATAATATATAGAGTAAATTACGGATTTGGTTCTTAAGGTATGACGAAAATTACGGATTTGGTTCTTAAAGTTCATTTATTACATAAATGATCCTTCAGGTATGCAAATTGTTATGGATTTGGTCCTTATGTCTAACGGACATCCATTTTTCCGTTTAACTGGGAAGGCATAATAGTCATTTCATTATTTTTTATTATTTTTAGATTTTCTTCAAAACACAAGGACCAAACCAGTAAATTGAAACTTATGAAAAACCCAAACCCAGATCTCAGACCTCTCTCTCGTCGGCCATCCAACCGCCACCCATCCAATCGCCACCCATTTTCCCGGAAAGTCAGTCATGCCATCGCCGGCCACCTCTCTCTCACCACCCATCGTCGGTCACCACCCATAATCAAATCCTAAACAGAACCGAAACTTCTCTTTGCGACAGAGGGTCACAAACACATCAGAGGGGAGGAGGACGACCACCACAGATCTGGAATTCAGATCTTCTCTACAGACGACGGTTTCATGTGTGAAGGGAGAAACAAAGGTGGAATCCCATAGACTATATCCCGATTTTGTTTGTTTTGTGCCTGCTAGTGGTGCTGTCGGGGACGAAGGCCATCGTCGACCATCTGAAACCGCCGTCGGCAATCTGAAAGTCGAAACCCAGGAGGATAGTGAAAGAGACGGTGCTGCAAAATCAGATATGCGTTTCGATTTCGTGCACAATAATTCGGTGGTGCAAAATCAAAACCTATTTCAAACATAGGGACGCTTGCATACACAGGGACGCTCCAAATGGTGTTCGTCTTCATCTCTGTGATTTGTGATATACCCAGACACATCGATTGTTTTGGTTTGTATCTGGGTATATGGGAGGATACGAGAAGTCGCCTTCATCTTCATCGTTCGATTTCTCCTTGTCCGATTCTCAACAATCGCTTTGATTTTTTGGTTTCCACATAATGTTTTAGATTCGATGTTTAAAATAGATTTGGATTTGGGATTGGGATTGGGATTGGGATTGGTCTAGAATTTGGTAATTATTCTTGGTGTTTATGGAATGGATTTAAAAGGATCGTATTGAAGGTTTGATTTGATTTGATTTTGAATTAGGGTTTTCATTTTAATGTGATTGAATGTTTGATTTAGAGTTTCCATTTTAATCTGATTGAATATTTGATTTAGGCTTCCATGTTAATTTGATTGATTGAGGATTTGATTTATGTTGAAATTTGTAAAGTGTTCTTGATCATTAAGGTAGAGAAAATGAAGATTCAAGGAAGGAAACAAAAAAACCAATTAAAAATGTTAAAATGGTAAAAAAATGAAAAAGACACAAATGCCCTTCTACTTAACAGAGGTATAAACGGCCGTTTGCCAAAAGGACCAAATCCATAACGATTTGCATACCTGAAGGATCATTTATGTAATAAATGAACTTTAGGGACCAAATCCGGAATTTTTGTCATACCTTAAGGACCAAATCCGTAATTTACTCTAATATATATTTACTAAAATGTATAAAAAAATTTTGTTTTTTCTTTTCGATAAATTACATCATTATAATCGTCTCGACAATACCTTCAAAATGAGTATAATGTTGAACATTTTTTTAATTTAATCATATTATTAAATATTAAAAATAGATATAAATTAATTTGTTTGGATTTTATTACATTTTAACTTTAAACTTTATATTTTTAACTATCTATATATATACTACCTATTCAAATTTCGTTTTCAATTTTATAGGTTACATTTAATACCCATATAGTTAGTATTTGTGAATTTTATAATGCAAATGTTTATTCTTGTTAAAAATTAAAATAATATATTTAAATAACACGTGTATTACACATGCCATTAACTAGTCATATATAATAACCAAAATTATAAGTTCAAAAAGTGAACACAGAAATTAATGTTTTTCTCTTTGTTAAACACTTACAATTTAACTAATTAGTGAAAGCAAAAATCACGTCATGGGTATTAGACTATTAACCTCCTAGCTAGCTAGGAATCCAGTTTATTTGAATTGAATAATTTGGGAATGTTATTAACCACATAAGAGGGAAAAATGACTAATTAGTAAAAGGAAACACATCACATGGCATGGGTTCAAAATTAGTTCAATCTAAATAAATAGAGTGGATCTTTGAACCTACTAAAATTAACCAATTTAGAGATCCAAATGTACTAACTAGTGAAAACAAACACAATTAATTTATAGATGAAAAATTACTAATTAGTGAAAGCAAACTCATCACATGCCTTGAGCAATCCAATTTTATTTGTATGGAACTAATTTGGGAACAACATTTGGGAACAACATTAACCAATTAATGGACTAAAATATCACTAAATCCTAAAAATGTTGAAGGTAGTCAATTGAACCTTCTTAACCCTTCCAAGGCCGCAAAAAGTAAAACATTCCTTATAGGTAAAACCAAAAAATGGAGTGCAAAAAATCACTAAACCATACTAGATCACAGGTGCGTGTGAGCACGTACGCAACATAAACAACTCTTGCCATTATAGCAGGGGTGTGACTTGTGAGTTATGACTCATGCGACATAAGCAACACTTGCCATTGCAAGGGGCAGGGCCGTTCCTAGGAGTTTTGATGCCCTGTGCGAAAATGCTTAAAGATGCCCTCCTATGTCTACTTTCTAAGCAAATGAAATAACGAAAGACACAATTTTTGTAAAGGATTTGAAACCTAGTCAAGTTAGGCGGCTTATCCCTACATCGATTTTTATTGATTAAAATGAAAAATACAAAAGAGACATAAAAACCAAAACCTCAAATCATAAAATATAAATTTGCATCACCTAAAACAATGTTTTTGTGCACTTCTTGAAGCAAAAAATATCAATCCATTTTTCATATACAAATCCTATGTCTAAATATTCTGTTCCATTTAAACCAAAGTCCTAAATTATCAAACCAAAAAGGCGTAAACTAGTAGTATATGCAATTTTGATGCCCCCTTGGGCTTTGATGCGCTGTGCGGTCGCATGGGCTGCACATGCCCAGGGCCGGGCCTGGCAAGGGGTATGACCTATGAGTCACCCGTGCGCAGAGGCGGTTTGACACAGCGAGGGCCTGGCGAAGGGAATGATGTATGAGCAAAGACTTGCAGACGATCATGGGTAACGTGCGGGCGTGAGATTATGTGTTGTGGCGGACTTTTGAATTGAGGTAGTGACTTCACAAGAGTCGGAAGGTGTGACCATTTGGGCACAAAATTAGATTTGGATAGGACATGTATCCTATTGTTTAACACACGTGAGAGTGGGTCAGGGCGGCTCCCTCTTGGCCAATGCCGGTATCACTACTAAAAAAATGGGTATATATTATCGACGGCCGAAACAGTCCGAAATCAGCTTTACAAACAGTTTTACGGCGAAACGAGCGTCACTAAAAACCTGGTCGGTAAAAGCTACCGACGGTTTTTTAACGACTTTTACCGACTGCTTTCCAACCGCTTCATTTACCGGCTACTTTCCGACGATTCTTACCGACTGTTTCATTTACCGACAGTTTTCCGACGGGTTACCTACGATGACTTATTAAAAAATAAAATAAAATAATATAGTTGGAAAACGATCAGAAAGCAGTCGAAAATTTCCGACTGCTTTTAATAGTTGATAATACATAAGTTTTTAGTAGTGTATATAGCTCGGTCATTGTCATATATTATTGAAGTCTTTGTTTTATAATAGCTTTCAAAGTTCAAATTCGTTGCATGATCAATTTCCATTAGTTTCATGAGTAGTCATAATCTTGTCGGTTGGTTTTCATTTCTTTTCTCGTCATTTGGATTTTGGCTTTTATGTCATCTCCATATTATTTTGGCTTTTATATCATTTCCATTTATTATATTGGCTTTGATGTTTGCGAGAAAATATGCATGTGATTATGTGAAGGCAGGGCCGTTCCTAAAGTTTCGGATGCCCTGTGCGAAAATGCAAAATTATGCCCCTATGTCTATCTTTTAAGCAAATGAACCGATGTACGCTACGATTTTTTAAAGGGTTTGGAACCTAGTCAAGCTAAGTGGTTCATTCCCACGCTGATTTTTATTAACTAAACAAAGAGTAAAAAAGGGGACATAAGAATCAAAACCCCAAATTACAAAATATAAATATAAGTCACCTAAAACGATATCTCCATGCATAAAAGGATAGAAAACAAGAAAAACTATAATTTGTTTTAACTAAAATGGTAAATAATTAGATTAAAGTTATAAATAAATAAGAAAAGTGCAACTTCGCAAGTCTATAAATGTCTAATAAAAACAGTATGGTCATTGAAATTGATATAAAAAAATAGTGAGTGTAATGGTGCAAAAAACAACAAATGGCTAAATCTTAAATTCCTAAGCATATACTACATAGCAAGATAATTGATGTTGTGATGCAAGTATGATATCTGCTAATTTCTCGAATCCTTTAATTGATGCAAAAGCAAGTAAAGTGGATAGAATAATGAAGAATTCCACCAAGGCTTTGTTTGGCAAAAGCTAGTCTATCCAAACATGTACGATAAGCTAGCTTTTTAAAACGCTACTTTGAGTAGCTTTTTGGGAGCTTTTACCAATTATACTCTTAGTAATATGAATTATTAAATTTAAAGATATTCTTTTTGGTCACTTTACATACTCATAAGCTAGTTTTTGCCAAACATAATTTGTTCATAAGCTAGTTTATCAGATACTAACTAGCTAGCTTATCAATCAACAGCTAGCTTATCAGCTATCACCTACCAACTAGCTTATCAGCTAGTTTGCCAAACATAGCCTAAATTAAAATCGTCTAAATTAATAATGTAATATAATACCATACTTAGAATTGTATAAAACCCAACTCATAAATTTTTAAAACTAATTACCTATACTATAATAACATTATATTGAATTTTGATGCCCCTTGGGCTTTGATGCCCTGTGCGGTCGCACAGGCTGCACGGCCCCATGGCCGGGCCTGTGTGAAGGTGGCGATGAGAAGAAAATGACGAAGATGTAAAATGATGAATTGAAGGTGTTACACATTTAGGAGGGTTTCTAATTATAATTAATGTAAAAGCAAAGTTCAAGATAAATTATATGATTTTCTAAACAACATGTCAATCCAATACATAAAAGTTAATACATTAGACATATGATTTCGTGATTTGCCTTTATTAATTAGTACAATCATAAGTATATATAGGGGAGATATGAAACAACAGTATATTTAGAATAACAATGATCAATGGGCCATTTATTTTCCACTTCACAACCGAAAAGTAACTAGAGCAAGCTCGCATACGATTGACTTATTAATTAGTTAATCTATCCCCATAAGTACGTAAAAACTTTATATAAGAACGGCCATGCACGTTTCTTCACCCACATTGGAAACCAGTAGGGACCTGGTTGCCACATGCACCAAGAAGCAAGCTAAGAGACACAGGTACATTGATATTTATCCCCAAAGCGTTAGGTTTGATAGCTGTGCAAAGGCAAACAGCAGCCTCAAAGTCGGCAAGGCCTTTAATAAGAGAGCAACATTGCTTTACCGATGGTGAGCCCATTGCAACATTCACCAAACCTCGCAGCAGATTGGCACACACCGCAAATTTTAAGGCGTCTCTAGGGCAAGTTGCCTGCGTTGGAGTTGGAGTTGGAGTTGGAGTTGGAGTTGGAGTTGGAGCTGGAGCTGGAGCTGGAGCTGGAGTTGGTGGCGTTGGCGTTGGAGTTGGCATTGGCTTCGGGCTTGGGTTCGGGCTTTGTGTTGGGGTAGGGCTAGTGCATCTCCCACAACTACTAAGCATGGTTAAAAAGAGAAAGTGGAGTGCTAGAAAAAGAACCATTGATACATTGCTCTTTGTAGCCATGTCTAAATGAATTATATATGAAAACCAACGTTTTGTAAATATGTCGAAAAGCTAAAAGGTATTATATGACGAACGATGATCAGTACCGTGGGTATTGTGAGCGTTTATATAGGCAAAAAGGAGGTTGGTATTTCTTCAAATGGTACTCAACTTGAAATAATAGAGACAAATTGATATAGTTGTCATCATACATTGATCATAGACAAGCTTTCCAGGTTTTTGATCAAGGGAGATCCTAATGGCCGCAAGTTCCATATGTTATCAAGTTTATAGTTAATTTCTTTTTATTTCCACCTAAAGTTAAGCAACATGAAATTACTTGATTAAAACAAGAAGTTAACTATAATTCTCATATGATAACCGAATTATTAGTTCAATTTGTACATTTGGTTATTTTCAATATAAATGACAAGGGTGCGCCAAGGGCTGGTAACTTCTTCACCTTCATTACCTTTTTTGTAGACTTCACCTTCATTATTGGGTGTCATTATAAGTAGTAAACTATGGTTTTAATCGATTTTTGATGGTTGTTAAGATTTAGGTTTTTTTGTTTAAACCTTTTATTGAGAATTGTGAAAATATAAAGAGTAAACTACGGTTTTAGTCGATTTTTATGGTTTGTTAAAATTTATGTTTTTTGTTTATTTGGTTTATGGTTTTTGAATTTGTGGTTTGTAATTAATTGTTATTTTTTAAGAAGGGTGTCTTGGGCTATGTCCAAACTAATCCCGATAAATAATAGTTGTGATACATCAGTTCCTGATAACTCAAGGCCAAGGCCACAATTGTTATGCACACCTGAAATAAAACTCTAGTTAGATATGGGAGATTCCATCTCATCTTCTAGAGCCTTAACCACTACGTCACAACACTTGTAGTTATTTTTATGTATTGTATTTTCGTCTTTATGATTTACAATTTATCGTGGTGTGCGTCCTTGGGGATAAAAAATCTTATTATTTTAGTCCCTTTTATTTTAAAGACAGTAGGAAACAAAATAGTAATAAATCAAAAACCATAGAAAAGAAAGTAAATATTTGTAAACCACAAGAATGAAAATTGAAAATTTTAACAAACCACTGGGACTAAAATCATAATTTACTCAACAACAAATTGTTTCCACTAACAAAATCCCAACAATCAGGCTAGCCAACTATACAAGGTTGGGTAGGTTCAGATAAAAACCCAATTGTAATTGTGAACGTTATAACAACTAAGAGCACGACACGTATCATATTCAGTCTGAATAATAAATGATTATTCAGACTCAACATTATTCATGGTGAATAATACAGTATTCAATATTATTCAGTCTGAATATAGTATTTTTCACCATGAATAAAAATAACATTCAGTGTGAATAATCATATATTATTCAGACTGAATATGCCACGTGTCACGCTTTCGACCATCCTCACATTTGCAATTAGATTTGAGTTTGTAGCCGAACTTTTTTATTTATATTTATTGGGTCATGTGCAAAGAAAAACCTTAAATAAATGAAAAATCAAAGAACATCTTCGTAGCTTTGTATCTGAATCGTATGTATTTATACATTATAAGAGATCCACTTTCCAATATCGTTGGGTCAATTACTAGGGTTAGATCCAAGAAGCTAAGGGAGTTCTTCAATTACTTATCAAGAATCCTTGGGCAAAGAAGATATGAAAATGGCGGAATACAAGCCCAAAAAAGTTAATATGATGCATATTTTGGGCCAAACCCAAATGGATCTTACAAATAAATAACGTATAGTATAAAAATAATCCAAAAAGTATGGACATTTTACAAAGACGAGTTTTAGAGGCTTCTTTTATTACCAAAGATTTTTAGTCCATATGATCTTCTTGTTGGTTCTTTATGGTAGGTAGATAAGGATTCGGATTTTTTTTAGTCTATATTGTTTGTTTTGTTTTGTTTCCTTATAGATGAGGAAGTAATCCTTTTCTTTTTTAGTTTTCTTTCTTGTAATTCTTAAGACTCTAAATAAGGATTATTTTCTTTAGTTTTGCAATCAATAAAATTTTATATTTTTGTGAGGATGCATATAATACCCGTGTTTCGTTAAATTGTTTGCGTACAAAATTGTGGGGAACTTAACCTAAAATGTTAAGTAACTACCTACTTGAGCATAAAGTTATAAGAACTAGACTTGAGGGACTAAGGGTGCCAATTCACTGAACTCCTATACTTAAATAAGTTAACGACATGAGATTTTTAAAAAGAGAGTAGATTTTCGTCCCTGTGTTCGTTTGCTAAACACCGCCATAGCCTCCTCTCTCTACACCTCTCATACTCTCTAAAAATCTCCCAAATTACGAAGAGATTCAACGTAATGATTGTACTTAGCCGTCTTGTACCTTACGAGGACTTTATTCAAATCAATCTTAAACCTATCTAGGACTAGTATAGAGATAAAAAGGAGTAAACTTTTGTCTTAGATTTATATATACAATAGGTAAATTAGTTATTGTATAGTCGATAATCGGTGATCGTTTCGTGTAAAAGGTGACTCATGTGAATCGTATCAACTCTTGGGGACTCCAGTTGTGGTATTTCATCACCGCTTTACTCAGGTACGGATATCTTACTCCACTTGATACGGGGATAGTCATTTGCATATGGCTTCCTAATCGGGATAAACGATTATAAAGTCAAATAGATTCCGAATTTTTTTCATGTTTGTTAAATGTAGTTGCGCATTTGTTCGCTTTTGAATTATGATTTCATTCTATTGAAACACGGACTTTGACTTGTTGGATGATGTCTATTGTGAACCGTTTTCGGTAGACTCAACATTGGGGGCACCGATGTTGAGATGCTTCCATGGTGGCTAAAACGATCATGGCATCCTTATCTAATAAAAAGTCCTTAAAAGCGGACTAGAGTGAGTACTGGTCGAATAAAGGGTGTATGGATCGATCCTAGGAACCGTTATTGGAAAAGAAATTGTGGCCGTGGTTAAATCCACGGAGAGGATTGCTGTGCTGTGCCCGCACCTCTTTCCTCACACAGGCCCAAACGGACTGATCATCCTTTGGGAACAATGTATCAAGATGATGCAGTTTAGTCTTCGGACTTTGATATGCCTTCAAGGCATTCGGTTGACTTCATCCTCTTTTGAGACACTTTGATTTTGATTATGGTCTTATGTAATGTAATTCCTTGAATTTGTTATCTCATGTTATGTTATCATTATCGTTCACTGAGCATTAAGCTCACCCGAGATTTTCTTTGTTCTCGGCAGGTAAATGATTTAGTAGGGATTTTGGGATGAGAGTTGTGGAGATGAGAAGATTGGCAATAACTACTTGGACTGGCTTTTGTTAATCTTTTGGTGACTAGTGTAGACATATATATATATACACACACATGGATAATTTGAGACCATGTTTTTGTAACTGTTATCTCCACTTGTGGTTACGCATATGTATTTTGGATAAATGATATTAGTTGCTCTGCTTAATTGATGATTTTGACTTGTTTGCAGTTTAAACGTAACTGTGACATCTTCCGTCCTTAGCCACGCGGGATGGGGGTGTTACAAAATGGTATAAGAGCTATAGGTTATGATCCTGTAGTACACATAAAGTTTGATCTGTGAGTATGGGTAGTTTTGGTTAGGATATTTGAATGGTGTAGCGGAATTGTAGTGGTTTGTAGACTTAGTTTTGTTATTCTAAAGGACTCCTTAGTTGGTTCAAGGATTAAGTTTGTGTTCTTAGATTATCATTAAGGTCCACGAATGTCGTCGTTGCCATCGTAAGAGGTGCAAGGTGATATGTTTTCTTTTTGCATTTTGTTGAAATTTTAAGTTTAAAATATATTTGGATGTTTATTTGTTGGAGATAGGAAAGCTATTCAGATTGGTTTCTCAGATAATAGTTTTAAAAGTGATCAAATTTTATAAGCTTGATTGCAAAGTATAGTCGTAAGCACTGACCTCGATTATCCTACGAGAAGTTGTGATTTTCTATATATAGAAAGTAGTGGCATTGATGAAATAGTTATGTTCTAAAGGATGATAATAAAAAGTGTAGGAATGTTTTCTAAAGATTCGTTGGAAGGTTTATTACTTTATGTATGTGGTACTATGTGACTTTGGGTATGTTGTTATTATTGGTCTAAGTTTGGATTGCGTTATTTTTCATAAAGGTTTTCTTCGATGATTTAAGTGTATACATTCAAGGATCAGTATCGTTG
Source organism: Centaurea solstitialis (assembly GCA_030169165.1). NCBI lineage: Eukaryota > Viridiplantae > Streptophyta > Magnoliopsida > Asterales > Asteraceae > Centaurea > Centaurea solstitialis. The sequence continues at coordinate 7,203,154 of CM058042.1, forward strand.
TGAGTTAAATAATTGGAAAACGTTTAGTTGGTGTATATAATGGCTTAGTGAAGTTTGATCAACGATAGTAGTTGTGTAATATTAACTCCAGAATTAAGATATGTGATATTTAACTTTAGAGAAAAAAAATGGTGGTCTTTTGGTGAATAGATTGGTACGGTCTTATTATTCATGGAGTTATAACCTAGTAGATAGGTTAGATAGAATTTTGAATAATCTTTGTCCTCTATCTTTGGTACTAAGGTTGATTTACGACTAATGAATTGAGATTTTGAGTGACGAATATGGAGGATTGAGCTCTTTTAAGTAAGGTGAATTGTGATAATTTATCGTTCAAATAGTTGGATATTAAGATATATTACTAAGTACTTATGAACTAAGATTGTGGTTCATTTTCGAGATATTTAAACGTAAGATAGTGTAGAACTAATAGGCTAGTTGTGCAATGAGGGAAAATTTACAGATTAAGATGAATCCCTATGTGTTTGGCGGCTATTAGTGTTTTGGCTAAATTAGGTTTTATGTTTTAGTATCTTATGTTTTGTTGAATAAATCGTTGGAATAGCCAAAGGAAGAACTATCTTGAACCTCTATATTTCCATGCATCAGAAGTACGGTTGAAGGTGGGGTCATGTTTAAATTTTTGTTCGTGATTATAGGGGGTCGTTGAAGAAATTTGATGGAGCTTTTGTTAGTGAATTTTAGATATTAGTTGAAGGATACGGATCCCTTACGCTCCCCTCTTTTAGATATTAGTTGAAGGATACGGATCCCTTAATAAGTTATACCCATGCCCTAAACGACTGCATCCATCCAATCAAACGAGCGCGCATCAAGCAATTTACCGTAGCAAATGTTATGGACGTCTGAAATTTTTCCCCAGGCACCAAAGGGGTGCCCTTTAGTAGCCTAGTCCGGAAGCATCCGGAAAATCCCGCGGCAAAATCACCAGAAAATTTACGTGCGAGCTCTATAATGTTAATGAGTAGGTTTGCACCTGAAATAACCTGAAGAAAACCCCTCCCATGCCTAAACGACTGCATCCATCCACTCAAACGCGCGCGCGTCGAGCAATTTACCGGGTTAACGGCCGGATAATGTTTCATATTGTTGGGTGCAAAATCCGAAATTCTGGAAATATACTCATCATCGATAACTTCGTTTTGACAGTTCGTAGGCCTGAAACGGACTCTCGTAGCAAAAGTTATGAACGTCTTAAATTTTTACCCAGACACTAAAAAGGGTACCCTTTGGAAACCTAGTCCGGAAACATCCGGAAAATCTCGTGGCTAAATCACCAGAAAATTTACGTGGGCCCTCTATAATGTTAATGCGTAGGTTTGCACCGAAATAACCTGAAGAAAAAAACCCCTCCCATGCCCTAAACGACTGCATCCATCCATTCAAACGCGCGCGCGTCGAGCAATTTAACGGGTTGTGGCTAGATAATGTTTCATAATGTTGGTTGCAAAATCCGAAATGCTGGAAATGTACTCATCGTCGATGGCTTCGTTTTGATAGTTCGTAGGCCTAGAAACGGACTCCCGTAGCAAAAGTTATGGACGTCTTAAATTTTTGGCCATGCACCAAAGGGGGTACCCTTTGGTAGCCTCGTCCGGAAGCATTCGGAAAATCCCATGGAGAAATCACCAGAAAATTTACGTGGGCCCTCTATAATGTTAATGAGTAGGTTTGCACCCGTAATAACCTGAAGAAAACCCATCCCGTGCCCTAAACGACTGCATCCATCCAGTCAAACGTGCGTGCGTCAAGCAACTTACCGGTTTGGGGCCGGATAATGTTTCATATTGTTGCATGGAAAATCCGAAATGCTGGAAATGTGCTCATCGTCGATAGCTTCGTTTCGATAGTTCGTGGGCCTGAAACGGACTCCCGTAGCAAAAGTTATGGACGTCTTAAATTTTTGCCCATGCACAAAAGGGGATACCCTATGGTATCCTAGTCCGGAAGCATCCGGAAAATCCCTTGGCGAAATCACCAGAAAATTTACGTGGGCCCTCTATAATGTTAATGAGTAGGTTTGCACCAGAAATAACCTGAAGAAAAACCCCTCCCATGCCCTAAACGACTGCATCAATCCATTCAAACGCGTGCCCGTCGAGCAATTTACCGGGTTGTGGCCGTATAATGTTTTATTTTGTTGGGTGCAAAATCCGAAATGCTGGAAATGTACTCATCATCGATAGCTTCGTTTTGATAGTTCGTGGGCCTGAAACGGACTCCCGTAGCCAAAGTTATGGACGTATTAAATTTTTGCCCAGGCACCAATGGGGGTACCCTTTGGTAGCCTAGTCCGGAAGCATCCGGAAAATCCCATGGCGAAATCACCAGAAATTTACGTAGGCCCTCTATAATGTTAATGAGTAGGTTTGCACCCGAAATAACCTAAAGAGAACCCCTCACATGCCCTAAACGACTGCATCCATCCATTCAAACGCGCGCGCGTCGAGAAATTTACCGGGTTGTGGCCGGATAATGTTTCATATTGTTGGGTGCAAAATCGGAAATGCTGGAAATGTACTCATCGTCGATAGCTTCGTTTTGATAGTTCGTGGACGTGAAACGGACTCCCGTAGCAAAAGTTATGGACGTCTTAAATTTTTGCCCAGGCACCAAAGGGGGTACCCTTTGGTAGCGTAGTTCAGAAGCATCCAGAAAATCCCGTGGCAAAATCACCAGAAAATTTACGTGGGACCTCTATAATGTTAATGAGTAGGTTTGCACCCGAAATAACCTGAAAAAACCCCTCACATGTCCTAAATGACGGGATCCATCCATTCAAACGCGCGCACGTCAAGCAATTTACTGGGTTGCGGCCGGATAATGTTTCATATTGTTGGGTGCAAAATCCGAAATGCTAGAAATGTAATCATCGTCGATAGCTTCGTTTTGATAGTTTGTGGGCCAAAAACGGACTCTCGTAGCAAAAGTTATGAACGTCTTAAATTTTTTCCCAGGCACCAAAGGGGGTACCCTTTGGTAGCCAAGTACGGAAGCATCCGGAAAATCCGGTGGCGAAATCACCAGAAAATTTACGTGGGACCTATATAATGTTAATGAGTAGGTTTGCACCCGAAATAACCTGAAGAAAACCCCTCCCATGCCCTAAACAACTACATCCATCCATTCAAACACGCGTGTAGAGCAATTTACCGGGTTGCAGCCGGATAATGTTTCATATTGTGGGGTGAAAAATCCGAAATGCTGGAAATGTACTCATCGTCGATAGCTTCGTTTTGATAGTTCGTGGGCCTGAAACAGACTCCCGTAGCAAAAGTTATGGACGTCTTAAATTTTTGCCCAGGCACTAAATGGGGTACCCTTTGGTAGCCTCGTCAAGAAGCATCCGGAAAATCCCGTGGCGAAATTAGCAGAAAATTTACGTGGGCCCTCTATAATGTTAATGAGTAGGTTTGCCCCCGAAATAACCTGAAGAAAACCCCTCCCATGTCCTAAACGACTGCATCCATCCATTCAAACGCGCGCGCATTGAATAATTTACCGGGTTGTGGCCGGATAATGTTTCATATTGTTGGGTGCAAAATCCGAAATGCTGGAAATGTACTCATCAACGATAGCTTCGTTTTGACAGTTCGTGGGCCTGATACGGACTCCCATAGCAAAAGTTATGGACGTCTTAAATTTTTGCCCAGGCACCAAAGGGGGTACCTTTTGGTAGCCTAGTCCGGAAGCATCCGAAAAATCCCGTGGCGAAATCACCAGAAAATTTGCATGGGCCCTCTATAATGTTAATGAGTAGGTTTGCACCCGAAATAACTTGAAGAAAACCCTTCCCATGCCCTAAAGGATTGCATCCATCCATTCATGCTTGTTAAATGTAGTTGCGCATTTGTTCGCTTTTGAATTATGATTTCATTCTATTGAAACACGGACTTTGACTTGTTGGATGATGTCTATTGTGAACCGTTTTCGGTAGACTCAACATTGGGGGCACCGATGTTGAGATGCTTCCATGGTGGCTAAAACGATCATGGCGTCCTTATCTTAAAAAAAGTCCTTAAAAGCGGACTAGAATGAGTACTGGTCGAATAAAGTGCGTATGGATCGATCCTAGGAACCGTTATTAGAAAAGAAATTGTGGTCGTGGTTATATCCACGGAGAGGATTGTTGTGTTGTGCCCGCACCTCTTTCCTCACACATGCCCAAACGGCTGATCATCCTTTGGGAACAATGTATCAAGATGATGCGGTTTAGTCTTCGGACTTTGATATGCCTTCAAGGCATTCGGTTGACTTCATCCTATTTTGAGACACTTTGCTTCTGATTATGGTCTTATGTAACGTAATTCCTTGAATTTGTTATCTCATGCTTATTTTTATGTTATCATTATCCGTTCACTGAGCATTAAGCTCAGCCGAGATTTTCTTTGTTCTCGGCAGGTAAATGATTTAGTAGGGATTTTGGGATGAGAGTTGTGGAGATGAGAAGATTGACGATAACTACTAGGACTTTCTTTTGTTAATCTTTTGGTGACTAGTGTAGACATATCTATATATACACATGGATAATTTGAGACCATGTTTTTGTAACCGTTATCTCCATTTATGGTTACGCATCTGTATTTTGGATAAATGATATTAGTTGCTCTGCTTAATCGATGATTTTGACTTGTTTGCACTTTAAACGTAACTGTGACATCTTCCGTTCTTAGCCACGCGGGAATGGGGTGTTACAATGCACTCTTAATTGGCTTATTTGTTGAACTAATTTGGGCGTTCCTTGATAAGGTCAACTAATTCCTTTTGAGTTATCATTCAAGGTTTGCTTGTCGTGAATGTGTTCATAATCTAGGTTCTTCATTTCTATGTGTCGTTCTAGGGTTTAATTCTTTATAATTAAATTTTTAGTTGCCTAGTATATTATGGTTTGGGCTTTAGTTATGATTCATTTCATTTTATTGAAGTTGGGTGTTAACTTTTTGAAGCACTCATCCATCTTCTCAATTCTTTTGCTCATTCGGTCAAGAATATTTAGTTCCGCAACGAATTCCACAGCAGATTTCCCATAGGCTTAAAGATAATATATTTTTATTTCCGCCAAACATATTTCATCTTTTAGAAAAGAGGAAATATGTATCTGTCACATTTAAAAAAAATTCTTTAATTTTTTTAAAATCCCGGGAGAACTTATTTTGTTTTTAAAAATTAAAAAGTACTAATTTAATAAATTAACGTTCCCGATAAATTTCAATTAATAAATTGAAAAAATATATATTTCTGACGAGTTTCTGGTGATAGTCAACGCCGTTTGACCATATTAGTTTTTGTTGAAAATCCGCTAGAATAAATTTTCGTCGAAATTGATAATTTGTATATATAGTAGTGATAAGCTTGTTAAAAGGCTCGTTTACATCCCTAGGCCTTTCAACTTTAGCAAAACTTCCAAATATTTGCATGCCCTCTTACTTTTATGGAAGTGCCAAGTTATTTACAAAGCCAACTTACAAGACCCAGGTAGATGGTCTACTACTCATCGATTCAGATTCTAACAAATTTTTTTGATCATATATATATATATATATAGGGAGTTTCAATTGCAAACCATTAAAAACGTGCAAACCGTGCAAACTCATGGTTGTACACGTAAATCAATAAAAAATCTTTTGTAGAGTTGTTTAATATGATGAAAATGTTTCATAAACATCAAATTTTGATGAAATTGTTTCATATTTTGGTGTTTATTTACGTATAAATGAAAAAGTTTCACAAAAACGAGAAAAAAGTTTCATAAAGTTTCATATGAATAAAAAACACCAAAATATGAAACAATTTCATCAAAATTTGATGTTTATGAAACATTTTCATCATGTTAAACAACGCCATGAATCAATTTCACCGATTTTACGTGAGCAAACATGAGTTTGCACGGTTTGCACGTTTTTTATGGTTTGCAATTGAAACTCCCTCTCTCTCTCTCTCTCTCTCTCTTTATATATATATATATATAGAGAGAGAGAGAGAGAGAGAGAAGAAAGTTCAAATGTGAACCACTTTTTGGTTGTGAACTGAAGACAACCGAGAGTGCGACACGTGGCGACTTTGAGTGTGGTTCCCCCCTTTAATTCAATGCCCTCCCATGAATCGCGCCTAGTCACCCGCCGTGGACCTGACGTGGCGCCTAGTAATCCGCCACATGTCGCGCTATCGACTGTCCTCACGTTCACAACCAAAAAGTGGTACACATTTGAACCCACCCCTATATATATATATAGATATATATAATATGACTTAAAAAGAGAAAATATGTATCTGTCACATTTAAAAAAAATTCTTTAATTTTTTTAAAATCCCGGGAGAACTTATTTTGTTTTTAAAAATTAAAAAGTACTAATTTAATAAATTAACGTTCCCGATAAATTTCAATTAATAAATTGAAAAAATATATATTTCTGACGAGTTTCTGGTGATAGTCAACGCCGTTTGACCATATTAGTTTTTGTTGAAAATCCGCTAGAATAAATTTTCGTCGAAATTGATAATTTGTATATATAGTAGTGATAAGCTTGTTAAAAGGCTCGTTTACATCCCTAGGCCTTTCAACTTTAGCAAAACTTCCAAATATTTGCATGCCCTCTTACTTTTATGGAAGTGCCAAGTTATTTACAAAGCCAACTTACAAGACCCAGGTAGATGGTCTACTACTCATCGATTCAGATTCTAACAAATTTTTTTGATCATATATATTATATATATATAGGGAGTTTCAATTGCAAACCATTTAAAAACGTGCAAACCGTGCAAACTCATGGTTGTACACGTAAATCAAATAAAAATCTTTTGTAGAGTTGTTTAATATGATGAAAATGTTTCATAAACATCAAATTTTGATGAAATTGTTTCATATTTTGGTGTTTATTTACGTATAAATGAAAAAGTTTCACAAAAACGAGAAAAAAATTTCATAAAGTTTCATATGAATAAAAAACACCAAAATATGAAACAATTTCATCAAAATTTGATGTTTATGAAACATTTTCATCATGTTAAACAACGCCATGAATCAATTTCACCGATTTTACGTGAGCAAACATGAGTTTGCACGGTTTGCACGTTTTTTATGGTTTGCAATTGAAACTCCCTCTCTCTCTCTCTCTCTCTCTCTTTATATATATATATATATATATATATATATATAGAGAGAGAGAGAGAGAGAGAGAGGAAAGTTCAAATGTGAACCACTTTTTGGTTGTGAACTGAAGACAACCGAGAGTGCGACACGTGGCGACTTTGAGTGTGGTTCCCCCCTTTAATTCAATGCCCTCCCATGAATCGCGCCTAGTCACCCGCCGTGGACCTGACGTGGCGCCTAGTAATCCGCCACATGTCGCGCTATCGACTGTCCTCACGTTCACAACCAAAAAGTGGTACACATTTGAACCCACCCCTATATATATATATATAGATATATATAATATGACTTAAATATTCAAGAAACAATCCTTTATGAATCATTCTGTGCCTCTGAACGAATCATCTTAAGCACTAGTTGAGCCAACTTGGAGGAGAATGACAAATTTAGTCACGGGGAACTAGTTTCTATTTCTACCAATGTGAACTCTGGGAGTACTCTTTGGTCTTTTAAGTAATCAATTAAGAGGTATGTTATTTGGATCTTATCCTTTTATATAATATAAATGTTTTGTAATATAGTTGAAATTTTCTTGAAGAAATGAACTCATACATAAATAAGCCAAAAGTAGAAAAACAATAAAAATCATACGATTTTAAGGTCATGTGACTTTGAAAGAAATATCATGTGTACTTATCGTTACTCCATGTTATATGGCCGGTGGTTTTAGCATCAAACATTAAAAATTTACCAATAAACCATTGTATATCCAAAAATGACAATTTAATAATATTTTGAAATTTTTGTTCTAACCTCTGGTTTAATAAGAGCATCTCCAACAGGATTGCTAAAATAGAAAAAAGTGAGTTTTTTCTTCCTAAGTTGCTCCAACAGGATTGCTAAACCAATTGCTAAAATAGAAAATTTTAGAGTTTTCTCTAAATATAGAGATTTCTCCAAAACTTCTAAATGATGAGAGAGAAACATTTTTTTAATGTATTAAACCAATGACATAATTTATTCTTTAAAAGTTTTTAAAAAGTTTATTGGGATAATAAATAGAATGTATATTTTAATAATATAAATGATGATAAAGCCTCTAAAATAGCAAAGCTGTTGGAGATCAAAAAGTAAAATTTAGAGATTTTGATCTCCTACTCTCTAATTTAGAAAAAATATAGCAAAGCTCTTGGAGATGCTCTAATAATAAATAGTAATAATAGTAACAACACAAATATTTTTTTTGAAAATGGCAACGTTATTTTAAAAGGGGCACCAAGAAGCTAAAACCCAAAGAACAAGAGAACCAACAACAATTAAAAGTGATGAAATATCAACCAATCAACCCACTTAATCACCCTACCAGAGGAACTCCTGTTGTGAACCCAAAGAAACGACGTATGCTGGATGTAGTTCTCAATTCCCCGAAGATTGAAAACAGTGTTTTAGAAGACAGCGCGCATTCCGAGTTTTCGACCATTCCATATGCACCACAGTTAGGTATGCCACACCGCATCTTAGATTACCGTTACACGTACATTGTCTCTTTGATCTGATAATCTCAGCCGAATGTCGTCTAGATTGTTGCCATCGATCTCCATGATATTCCACCGGGTGTTTAGCGCAACGCTAACCTTGATAATAATAATAATAATAATAGTAATAATAATATATAATGTTATCATTACTATAATTTTCACACCTTGCAAAATCTTACACTATAATTTTCTAAGCACTTCTTAGTTTATAATTAATAATTTTCTGGCATCATTGAATGAAAAATTGAACGTCAACGTACTATTACAACTATGCTATATATCCCATTAAACGTAATGGATACAATAAAAAAGTATACGTTAATGGCATGATAGAAGACATTGAATGCTTATTAGCCAACGATATCCGACCTATCGACATCTTGTCCTTAAGTTTAAGGGGGTGTTTGAGATTGCTTATTAAAACTGTTTATTTGCTTATTGTGGGTTGAAACAGCAAATAGCAATTTTGAATCTATATATATATATATATATATATAAAGCTCAAACATGGCATTGTCATGTGGCATTTTCTCCTTTTTTCTAATTTTTACAATTTTCAATTTTATTTTTACATTAAATTTTCAATTGTTTCATAATGTGATTTTTCATTTCATTTATTAAGGTCATTATTTAAAACATAAATGTTTCAAACCTCAACTCCAAATCTTTCACCTCCTTATATTTAATTCATCAAGAAAAATAACTCCAAACCATTCATCTTACATTACAACTATATAACTCCAAACCTTCCTATTCCAAGGTTGTTGACAACAACCTTATTTGGAAGAATATCATTGTGGAAATCATGGATGTTACCAACAATATTTAAAACATAAATGTTTCAAACCTCAACTCCAAATCTTTCACCTCCTTCTATTTAATTCATCAAGAAAAATAACTCCAAACCATTCATCTTACATTACAACTATATAACTCCAAACCTTCCTATTCCAAGGTTGTTGACAACAACCTTATTTGGAAGAATATCATTGTGGAAATCATGGATGTTACCAACAACATAAAAGTGAATTACATCTTCCAAGGTTAAACATTGAAACACTTTTATTGAATCCTCAATGTGTCATTTTGCTTTCTCAAAAGTGTCTCTTACTAAATCTCCTCTTCTATATATCCATCACCTTATGTATGACTCATATCATATCGGTTTCCAAGTTTATGTGCGAGAATACCCTATCTTCACTTTATGTGTTCAATATTCAGGTTTGTTTATAGAAGACTAATTTAGGTATGTATTATGTATTTTTATTTTTATTTTTGAGATTTTTTCATTTTTATACCTCATATCTTATATATTTTTTTGTACATATTCCATTTGAAACATGGGGTTTGTTATTTGCAACCATTTTAGAGTATTGATGGCAACAAGGTTCGATGATGGAATCTTAATACTATTACAATCGATATATAATCTCAATTAACTTCAACATGTTGTTTTCAATGGTTATTTTTATCTTTTTCAAGTATTATTCGAGAAGACTAATCCGGGTATGTATTCGTTTTGACTTTTGTTGAGATTTTAATATTTTGACTTTTATATTTTCCTTAATTTTTTTCCAGTGATGAAACAAAGATTCGTTTTTTTGCAGGACTAAGATTCAATGATAGAATCTTGAAAATATTACAACATATGATGTAACATTAAAAACCTTGAACATGTGATTGTCGATGGTTATTTTTAAAATTTTCAAGTATCTTTCGAGAAACTAATCAAAGTATGCATTTCATTTTATTTTTTACTTCTATTGATATTTTAAAGTTTTTTTTATATTTCGTCCTCTATATTTTTCTTAAGGTTTGTATATTAACAAAAGTAATCAAAAAATTTATTGGTTAATATTTAAATACATCTAAATTAACATCAACTTAAAAAATTAACATATTAGTTGTACTAAATAAGATTTACCGATAAGTATTTAGATAAACTTGCTTACATTAATTTGTAACTTATAAACTTGTATTGATAAAAATTAATATTTGTATTGATAATCAATTTAATATATGTTCATGTTATTTATAAACTAAGTTTTGGTTTGTACTTTTTACACAATTTTAGTTATGTATCGTTTAAGTGCATATTTTTTTTCTTAATCAATAAATTCAACAAAGATACGTTTTTTGGCAAAAGAATGAAGATACGTTATGTTTCAAATAAAATAAACCTAATGAAGATTATCTAATTATAAAAACAATGGATAAATTTATCCATGCACCCATTGATAATGTGATTAATGATTATGTGAGAAGAAGAATTAAGTTGAGAAAGTAAGAAAGGATTTGGACCCTTAATAACATTCGATAACTTGCATTCTCATTGGAATCCAACCTTCGTCATTGTTATATATTATGTACACCTATTAAAATTAGACTAATTCAATTCTACCAACTTAATTAATAATATGCTAACAATCAATCAATATATTAAAACAAAAACACAAGAAGATGACATGACACAATAAGGTTCAAATATTGATCAGATTGTGACTTCTTGATTGTCCCACATTAATATGTAAAAGGAAAATGTTAGAATTAAAAATGATTATGTAGTAGCTTGAATAGTTGTCCAATATTATATGAAAGCATCTCGATTTTGTAACAATGATTTTGGACAAATGCAACATCCGACAATGGCAATATACATATTATTAAAAAAAAATTACTTGCACTACCGCGCAACGCGCGGTTACGACACTAGTGTTTAGATAAAATGTTTACCATGGCACTAACCAACAAATAAGCAGTTTTTACAGAAGTTAAAAGGTTTTTGCCTTTTTCAACGAGCAGTAAGCAAATAAGCATAAATAAGCAATCCCAAACACCCCGTAAGCTTTAACAAAAATGAATAATATACATTATATAAATATCCTATACTTACAAAATATGATACCATACATGAATGGATATATATGCTCTCTTTTAATTTACACACATTTAAAGGCATTCAGTAACCGAATGCCAAGATTAATTGCCTTCTCGAATAGATAAAGATTGTCCTTTTATTACGACAATTAGAATATATAATAAAAAACCCATATAAGCATAGCTACTAGCTAGATACATGCAAACAACGTATATAATCACGGTTCACGGGAGTTCATTTCATGCAAGGCTGGCAATGGTATCAATTACTTAATAAATTTAAGATCCAAATAATTATGAAACTATAATTTCTTTTTGACCGCCATGTTGGTGCAACGGAGTACCATCATGCCACCATGACACCAAGTCATGATGACCCGAGTTCGAAACCTCTCCAAGGAGAATAACCACTCCCAGCCTAGTCATCCAGTTTCCATTTAAAGGGCTTCAAGGCATCAACTGGGATTCGAACCTGGCACCGGCCCGTTCAGGGAAAATCCCCCACAATGGACTCCCCAGCAGGAGTCGAACTCCTAACCTTCACCATATAGGAACTATAACCCATGCATCAGACCAACTAAACTATAACCCTATAATGTGAATCTCTTTTTCTTAGAATTGTCAATTGTGATATTTTAATTAATATTCTTCGAGATTAAATTTGTAATATTTGAATTTAATTATCACATCAAATAAAACACTCATAGATATAAAAAAGGAACTAAAATCTACACCAAAATATGAAAAACCCAGAAAGCTGAATCTAAAACTCTCCCCTTTGTGAAGTTATCCAACTTGTTTTGCCTCTAGAGGTTAAAGAATCTCCTTTGTGAAGTACCAAAGTTTGTACCCACCAATGAAACTAGTTCCTGAAATCCTTCACATGCAAGTTGAGATATATATCTAACACTATATAATATATATGGTGGTTAACTTGTACATTATGCAATAAAATGTGTACATTTTCACTTAGATGCATGTGTTCCATGAATAAAATAATACCACACTTTTAGCTATATAAACCCCAGGGTATATCACATGCTAATCCTCACCCTTAGATACCTCAAAAACTAAACCACATTCAGCTGGCTGATAGAATGGCTTTCAGCAAATCTTCTACTCTCTTCCTAGCTATCAACCTCCTCTTCTTTGTGGCCACAAAGGCATGCTTCACTTGCCACACTCCAACCCTTCCTGTGCCTGAAAAAACAACCACTCCTAAGGGCAATTGCCCCAAGGATGCCTTGAAGTTAGGGATTTGTGCTAAGTTGCTTAATGATTCCATTGGGACCGTCATCGGGAACCCACCGGACCATCCTTGCTGCTCGGCCCTTGGCGGCCTTCTCGATCTCGAAGCGGCGATCTGCCTTTGCACTGCTTTGAAAGCCAATGTTCTTGGGATTAACATTAATATCCCTATCTCACTTAGCTTGCTTATTAACACTTGTGGCAAAGAGCTCCCCAAGGACTTCATTTGTGCCTAAAAAGTGGTAAAGTTAAATGAAGAAACCCCTTGACCCCTTTTTTTTTTCATTTTCTTAAGCCATTTCACTTTCCATTGTGATTTCCCAGTTCCACTTTTGTGGCATTTCCTTCTCAGTTAATTTAGATGGTTGTTTTGAGATTGGGTTAGGATTAATTAATTGTTCATGTCATTGTAGTATTTTGCTTATTTGATTGTCTGTAACTTGTTCAATACTAGATAATCTTAACTTAATTTCAAGGGGTTTAACGAAAAGCATTTTGTGTGACTCCGTATTTTCCTTTGCGCATGCAAATTAAATATATATTATTATGATCATTACTATCATTTATTAGAGTAAATTACACTTTTGGTTCTTGTGGTTTGGTGTTTATAACACATTTGGCACTTACAACTTAAAAAGTTATGGTTTAACGTTGTGGCATGCAATTTTGAGCGAATTTGGTCTTTGTCTCTAAAAAGTTGTTTAGTCTCTCCTTTGAGTAGACGGACATTTGTCTTTTTACTTTTTCTATGATTTTGACAATTTAGATGATTTTGTTTCTTTTTTCTCTTTGTACCTTCATCTTCTCCACTTTGAAGATTATGATAATGAACCATTGCAGGACACTTCCATATCAAATCCAAAACCAAATCAAATCCAAAATTTAGAATCTCAACCAAAATGAAAAACCACAAATCAAAATTCTGTGACGTAATCCCTCAAAATATAAATCAAACCCCTAAAATATGAATCAAAACCATTTAATCAAAATCTAAATTAACTTCTAAAATTAAAATTATGAGGCATCATCCTCAAACATAAAACGATGAAGCTGACAATCTATAGGTGTAGGTGGTGGTGGTGGGTATGGTTTACTATAGTTAGGGGCGGGTATGAAACAAGAATGGGAGGTGAATTATCGTAGTTATTATCCATTCAAGAGCAGACTCCAACTTATTCCTAAAGATTGTATTGCTACGATGGCTCCAAAGCAAGTAGTAGGGAGTACAAATAGAATCTTGTAGAACCTGGTTTAACCTTGGAGAGAAAGAAGAGCCGCCATTGACATTTAGAATACCAGATGTTAACGAGCCAAAATCAACAGCAATGTTCCACCAATTTCAAACTGATCCCGGGCCTTTTTAGCAAACGAGGAATTCACAAAGTAATGGTATATCGTCTCAGAGTCATCATTACATCTCGGGAAAAAGAATTCACGAAGTATTGGAAAAAGAGTACACAATCGATAATTTCTTACCCAATTATTCAACCAAAAGAGAATGCATGACACATTTCCAAATTTTTTGACAAAGGAAAAGGTGAAATCCACTGCCGGAAAGATATGTGGCCAAGAAAGGCGAAGGAAGGCTCTCCATCATTCCATTATTGTGCCGACAGGCCTGGGCGAGCAAGGTAGAAGAACCACACCAATCCATCCCGAACTTGGTGGTGCCTCGGGAAAGTCGTCGAGATAGATGACAGCGCCTTTTTCCCCTCTTCCTTTCTGGGAGGTCTTTCTCATCAGAGGTTGAATCGATCATCAGAAGAAGAACAAATATTTGACGATACATTCCGTACCTTGAGAAAAAACTGATCCTTGTTTACCAACCACACATTGTCTAACAAATCAAATTCTCTCTCGATACGTTCCTCAAAAAATTCGATTAGGGCGGACTATTCATTGCGATTACCTTGACACCAAAGAAGAGTACGACCCAATGCTTTATTTTTGTCTTCGTTGATTCTGATTCGACATTAGAAGTATATTTCCATAAGAATCTATGTCTGACCCAAAGAGATGATGTTTCTCTACACATTCTCAAGACCCCATCACCACCGTAAAGGCTACAAATTAACGCCACCACCATTTTTCTAGTAGGGCGCAATTCATAGTGTTAATGTTTCCTATGTCTAAGCCCCCCAATTTGAAAGTAGAATTGGTCGTGCAGCGCCATTTGATCCATTCCATCTTACCCCATCCCCCCCCCCCCCCCAAAAAAAAAAAAAAAGAACTCACGTCTCACTTTCTCGGGAAGCTTTATAACACTCGTTGACCTGCTGAACATAGATAAGAAATATATTGGGAGGCTTCCAAGAGCTGATTTGAGAAGGCTTAATCTACCACCAAAAGATATCGACTTTGCCTTCCAATTTGACAATCTTTAATAGAATTTCTCCATCACCGGGTTCCAATTACGAATACACAGCATATTAGCTCCAATCGGCATCCCAAGGTAGTCAAAGGAGAAAGAGCCTGCACCAGAACCAATCCAATTGGCCATTTCTAAAATATCATCTTGCAATAAAATCTAACATATAAAAACACATCACACATAATATTCATTAACATTTCTCGGCATCACACTTAATTTTTATTTATCCCTTTCACCATAAAATCTAACATATAAAAACACATCACACTTAACATTAGCCTAACATTTATGCACATCTTTCTAAAACAACAACAACAACAACAAAATGGTTCTTGCCTACCAATACCATAATCACAAGAATGACAAGATTATATATGTACATGAACAAGTGAATAACGTTAAAATGTTTTCTTAAATCAAACCATACATAAAAGATTTAAGAAATAAATTTTTATGCTTATGTATCTAAAGGAAAATTTAGTAGGGAGTAGATTTGTCTATGTTTAGCAAGTGGAAAGCATGTATATGCATTTAAAATCACCCATTTTTCTAGCATAGTGGCTTCTTAGCTAACCAACCAATTATCTTTGTATTATTAGGTACAAGCATTTAAACAGACGTTACAAGAAAAAAAACCGTCAACCTTATCAATACTTATTGACACACTGTTTATAAACAATTGTTATGTTGGTCCTCTTTAATTTATATATACTTGAAAACCAGAAAACTAGAAATCTATTGGCCATGGCTGATTTAACTTCCAACCTCTCTCAATCACCAAATTAGAATATGAAGCCAATAACATCCCGTGTGTCTTCTTGGAATATGTTATTGCATATATACTAACCATTTCTCAATATTGCAACTTGTAATACTCTATTTCTATTATATATACACACAAGTGGTCATCATAAATTGGAATGTCCTTTTCATCGAATATTATGTGTCAGCTTATTTTTGGCAAAATCTATGCAACCATGAAAATATATTATTTTGTTATAAATATACTGATTTTTATATCGTCGTTCAAAAAAATACTGATTTTTATATCCAGATCAGGTAGCATTTTATTTGACCAAATTTTAAAGAATGTTTTTGGATGGATAATGAATTCCATCAAAAATGTTCAATTCTCTTGGATGCAAATTTGTCATTTTTAATTGATGAAATGTTGTATCCACTTTTAGTTTCAATAAAATTAACTTCGAACAAAATTAATTACCTGACTAGCCTCAAGTTATCAAATATTACTAATTGTGTCATTATTATTTATAATTAAGCATTGTTATAAATAGTGACTGAGATTATCTTTATGGTTATTAATAGCAAGTATTTCTAAAATTTGTTCAAGTTCAAATTTCAAATATATTTAATAGTAATCTTGTTTTTTTTGTTGGCTTAGTCGGCCAAGCTGTAGCTATGACGATTATCAAATGGTTTGTACATGTTTAGGAAAGGGCCTTGCGCAAGCAAAACTTTAGCAAGTTAGTAAGAAAATTACTTTTAAATTTAAACTAATCTCTAGACTTGATGATTCAAGACTACGCTTGTAAGGAAGACAATAATGGCTTTAAAAAGTCTTCTACATAGTTGTAGTCTTAGCTTGACTAAAATGGAAAACTTAAGTTCAATTCCAAGGCTCGGATAGCTAAAAGGAATATTCATTCAGAACTATGAATGATACATATCACGTTGATCATGAGATGGGAGAACACAAGGGTTGTATTTATATGATAAGTTACAGGAGTCCCAACACAATACTAAAAAGACGATGGATTTCAAAATTATCCTTTGGCATGATCATGCCTCTTCATCTAACATGATAAGTGTCTTATCCTAAAACTGTTTCTCTTGAACGTTATGGGATAAAAATGCAAGTCAGAATGAAAAGCGGGATATCGTACCTCTAGAATAACTGCTTTTTGGCTTTCACATGCACTTATATTTCATCGATTCAATCAATTTTCAAAGGTTCATTCAACTTAGTCGTACCCCTAGGATTGTACCTGAGATTTTACTTTTAGGATGAATTTAGACTGAATCATCAAACTTCAAGGTTGAATGATGTATCCATACAAAAAAGGAAAATGCATATTATAAGCAAAGCACACTTATTAAATAATTGGGCTATTTAAGTGGGCTAGAACAATTGCTTGAGGGCCCGAGCCTAGAACAAGAAGCCTGCTCACATTCACATACCCTTTAACTATTTTTTTATTAGTTTTTTTAATAACAGCTTAATTAGTTGTTAGTATACATCTTAATTAGATTAAAAACGCTTTTATCCAAATTCGAACCTTATTAATTAGTTTTTAAACTATTTTTTATTAGTATTGTCATAATTATTTATATTCCTTTGGATTCCAATATGCAAACCAAGAGCTAGAATCAAATAAAGTTAATCATGCCCAAAACATTAAAGAAATATTTTTTTTTACTTGACGATAAAAATTAAACAATTGAATTGTTTAAAAAATCTAATGAAGGCAAGACCATTATATCTATGAACTTCTATTTTCAAATATTACATAGGTGCCCGCATATTTGTGACTTGGGTTTCAAGGACAACTCCTATACATGAAGGTCTCGAAATCTAATATCGAGAATACCACTTGTGACGTAGGTTCAATCTTTTTTATTCTTTTATAAAGTTGGGCATAATTTGGTTTGGTTTGTTAACCCATGGACCATATGTCTCAAATGCAACCTTAAACGAATGACAACTATTTTTAATACAAAAAACGTAAATCAAAATTAGTTGTGTTTATGGTGACTTGTACCTATAAAAACATAATTTGTACATTCTTTACACGTAAATCATATATGAACCTGTTTGTCATCTATTTGTAAAAGTTACGAAACTAGCCTTCGGTCTTCTGCAACATAATGCAAGGAATTATCCGGTCTTCTGCCAAAAAGAGAGAGAGAGAGAGAGAGAGAGAGAGAGAGAGAGAGAGAGTTAAGGTGAAAAGCATAAAAGGGATCCGAATCCTTGACCACTTACAATTTCACCCATTCCCATGGATTGCGTTTCTTACATAAATTGATCTTATGTATCACGGTGCATCTCATTAGTGTTGTTCTTCTATTAAAATTATCGAAATGTAAAGATCTCTTTTTACCCTTCTCATCTTTAACTTTCTTTTATCACCTATAGCGAACCAATTACATTAATATTTTTTTTTTTTTTGGATAACATGGGATTTTTGAACCAATGATTGCTACAAATTAAAGCCAGTGATGAAACGAATAAATAATCACCCGACAAAATCCAATGACATTTACCTGTATCACTGGAGATTTGCAGACAAGATGCGTTTACTTTTATTAATATAAATAGTGTTAATCTTCACCAAAAAATCTTTCACCAAGTGAACCTATACAACACCCTCATTAATCACGTGAAATTTGATTCGATTCTTGAGTCCGTTGAAGATTCCAAAGTTTGTAATATTTGATAAATTACCATTTATGAATGTATAATAAAAGAAGAAAAAAGTTTCAATTTTTACGAGGGTTTTTTCAGATTCAACCATTAGTTTCAAAGTTAGTTTAATGAAAATAAATGGTTTTTCAATCATTTTTTTAAACTGCAGATAACTCATGCATACGTTTAACACGAAGTCGACGAGATATCCACGATCATCCATACAGGCATCCGACTCATTCTCGACGACCATGGACTGACCGGAAAGCCGACCCGGATGCAATTCACCGTCCCCCCAAGAATGTTATCGACCACTAGGCTACTAATGCTTTAATGTTTTTTAATCATAATATACATATTAGATGTTTAGAACACTCTTAAAATCATAAAAAAGTTGTTGAAAACGAAAAAGGGAAGGAAATATGTTCTAAGGAAAAAAAAAGAACATGCATATTGCACAAATAGGAACAAGCTAAACTATAACACTATTAAAAGATACAGAACTCTTGAATAGAATCAAAATACAAATTGCAACTTGACTAATTAATCCTACAAGCTTATAGAGAGCACTCCACTTAATAACTCAAAGATATATCATATGTCCAAAACTAGCTTACTTGAGAACTCTCTGAACTTTTTTGGGTAAGCATATATCTAATTAGAAAAGTGCAAAATACATCATTCAGGGTTCGTTTAGACGTTGTAAATAGTTATATATAAGGTCATGGAACATCATTATATGCATGTTTCATTACTTTACTTCTTGATTTGGTTTATATGTTATCGCTACACATGACATACCATTTGTTCGTCCCATCTTATTTCCGCGTTCAATTGTTAGACAATGTATATATCTAATACCTCTTATATAAAAAGTAAAGTTTATGTTTTTTATTGGGTTAACAACTGTCCCTTATTTTTGTTCAGCAACATGGATGTTGAATCTTTGTATATAAGAAGTAGATTCAAACAAGAACAAACTCAATTTGTAAGAACAAAGAAACTCCTCACAATCTCATATGATGTGGGTACTACATAATAAAAAAATCATATATGATTCAGGTGGGTCCCACCACTAAATCATATATGATTTTTTATTATATAGGACTCACATGATCAATATGTGGCTATAGATAGTTCATTTGTTCCTCCAAATTAGGTAGGTTCTGGTATAAAATTACCTCTTTTATATAAATATTATATATATGTAGGCTGGTTTCCTACATACATGTTCCCTTTGATTTCGGCCATGCTGTATTCAATAAATTTCAATTTAGAACTAATTAATGGATTATTCCAGTTCAATTAAATTATATGGATAGATATGTTTCTGTCGAAATTATGCAATGAATATATACACATGTGACTTACTAATTTCGTTTCTGTCGCATCTTTTATTGGTTAATTCTCATGGATAATTAATGTCTCCGGTCGTTTGAGAACAATATAATATTTGTTTCAACTAAATAAATTAATTTATGTAAATAATACACACATATACTCGTGCAATGTAGGTTGTAAAACTTTATTTTAAATCAAGTAGGAAAAAGTTATGCAATTCTTGGTCGTGAAAGGGTATAGGAGAAAGGTGGGGGAAATAGGAGGAGATCAAATCTGAAAGTGAGTTTCAAATACATTCTATTTCTGCAAATTGAATGGGACCTTGAAGATTTTGATTTTAGCAAGGACCAAAGAATCTATACGAACAAATAAGAATAAAGATATAGCAATAATTTCATGGTCCTTATGTTATATTTATCATTTAAAATTCGAGGCAAAGAAAACTCGTAATGATATGTTATATTTAATCAATTTACCTTTAAAATATTAATAAATATAAATTCTCCTTTTCCATTGTATCTCAATAATTTATTATGAATAGTTGCGTTATTTTTATTAGATTAAATTACAATGTTCTTTTGTTATGGATTGATGTGGACTAAGATAAAATTGTTTAAATCTTCGAATTCATGGATAGGATTTTTATGGTTTTACTTTAGTTATGTTGGACTCTGAAATTGTTCTGATAACCCTCGTAGATGCACCACAAGCCAGGGGCATTTTTGTTATTATAACTTTTTAATTGTAAATTTTTTAATACTATTGATAGTTTTTCTTATATGGGCAGCTTTTTAGATTAGGATAAATTTTTTTTCTTTTTCTAATGTAAAACACTTGTACTCTAAGCTTAAATACCTGTTCCTAAAAAACTTATAAAATCAATATTCTAAAAAAACGCATTATGGCACCGTCAACGTACAACCTTGCCATGTTAACCCTCTTAACATGGATACAAGGCATGGAACTCGTTATGATGTTACAATGTGTAACTCATTATAAGAGGAGGGAGGGGGGGGGGGGGGTAATTGCGCTTTTGAAAACTTTGAGCAGGAACAATTGTAAATATGACTTTATATGGGGCAAATACTTTAATCAACAAAACAAGAGAAAAGAAAAACATAAAGTAAATCCTAAATTAGTTCTTAGCATGGGAAAGGTTGCGAGATCATATTGATCTATTTTTATTTTTATTCTTTTTGGAGGGGGGAGGGAGGAGGGGGTGGGGGATTTTGGCCATAATGCCCTTAGGGGCACCCCCCCATTTATTTTTTTGCCCCTTCTCTCTCTCACTTTGCAGCATATACCCCCGTTGCGCATCTATAGGTGCGTTATAACGCACCTGCAGCTAAAAGACAAAAATAGATGCGCATCTATAGCGCATCTATAACGCACCTTCACACATGTATATAGATAGCGCATCTATAGCGCATCTTCGCACCGTTATGGGTGCGTTATAACGCACTTTTGGCCTCCGCCGTTAAAGATGCGCCATAACGCACCTTTTTGTTGACATTTACTCGTCAAAGGCTCTTTTTTTTGTCTTTTAGCTATAGGTGCGTTATAACGCACCTATAGATGCACAACGGGGGTATATGCTGCAAAGTGAGAGAGAGAAGGGGCAAAAAAATAAATGGGGGGTGCCCCTAAAGGCATTATGGCCAAAATCCCGAGGGGGTGGGGGGCGTTTCAACCGGAACTTTAAATTTGTAAATCAGGTTAGTGCCGAATGATATTAAGAGCAAAGCCCAATAGCAAGACACTAGATGATAGAATATAAAAAGTCAAAATATTTACAAGTTATTCATCTTCTTAATAGCAACTATAACTTTAACTATAATAAACAATATATTTAATAATAATTGTTTCTCCCGTGCACATTTAACTTCAAATGTTTTTTATTTTACAGTTTATTTCTTCTTTTCTCTATTTTAACATACAAGATAGCATAATCATTATGACAAAAAGTTGTTAAAATTGATTTTTTTCCTATTTTAACATAAGTGTTATGCTATCAGTACCAAACCCTCCCAACCCCACTGTCACATCAACTTTTCTTCAATCCTCTCATTAACCCCTGGAACCATTTCTGATTAGTACCCAACCCTCTCATTTTTTTAATTAATTAATACAAATAAATAATTAAAAATAAAAATGACATAAATACTGTTATTAATGCTATCTGAGTTAATACCCTGAATTCTCTTTATAGAACATTTGATCACAAAACAATTATTCATAAATGTTTTATTCTTAAAACACATTCATATAGAATTTCGTGTGTTTTTGATAGTTTTTATACAAATTACTTCAATTGTATTAAAGTAATTATAACAGGCAACAACTAGGATCTTATAGTTTTAAGTAATTAAAATAAAAAAAACAACATAAATAATTAGTAATCATCCAACTTATACTTTTCTTTGATCCTTGCTTTTTTCACCAAAACATTAGCCAACGTGGTACCCTGAAGGTGGTCATGCGGGATTGTGTAATACGCAAAGTCGATATCAAATTCGGTTACAGTTGATGATAACCTTCCGATCAACTCAGAATCTTCGGTGGAGACCGAGGGTTGGGAGGGCGTCCGAAATCGGGTGGAGGAGCTTATAGAGAGACCCCGGTTTGAGGAGCTTGTGGAGACACCCTGCTATGCGAAACTTCGAGTTGTGATCGACGGGATGAAGATCCACTGTTTGGATTCATGATATATTGAGAAAATGAGGGATTTGAGAGAGAAGGATAAAATTGATGTGAAATTATAAGTTAGGATAGAAGATTATTTATAGAGGGTTAAAAATTTTGAAAAAAAAATTGACCGTTAAATGCAACGGTTATAATTTTAAAAGTTGTTTTTTCTTCAAACAATGCGGTTGTGGGTAACCCATAGCAGCTTCGAACCCGTTGGGTGCGTAGAGGTAGCCACCAAGCCCATTGAGCCCGACGGGTTCGAACCCGCTGAACCCAGCTCCCCGCTACGTTCGGCTTTAAAGAAACTATTAAAACAAAAGTAATTAGTTTCGTCCAACAACCCATTCATTATCACTTTCCGATCGACTATTAAGAAATGATAAAGAAGGTACCATGAGATGTTATTTCCGCTTTTGCATTGCTATATCTATTAACCACTTGTAATCTTAAAGGGTTTAAATATTACACTAGTAAGTCGCATTGTGAACCCCACTCCATTATATACCATATTGTACGTAGCAAGTTGCAAAAGTAGGCAATATATATTTATATAAGACAATATATAGGTCTGGTGACGACCACATATCTAGCAGTAGGTTTGGAAAAATTGAAAGATCCAAGATAGATTAGAAACATCAATCCTGTCTTACTTTTTGGCTGTCTTTGGTATATGGAATGGAACTGTCTTGGACGAAACAAAACTCAGTGTCTCATGTTTGGTGTAATGTGGGATAATAGAATTTATTGTCTTACGTTTGATGCAACATAAGACATATTTTACAAGAATTGGACAGGATAGGACAGTTTGGGATAAAAAAAATCTTTTTTTTCTTGTTCTAACAAAATCGGAGCTAGCAACATATGACAAGAATGAGACGAAACTAAAATATTATTTATTAATCTTTGTTTGATATATAACTTTAATATGGAATTTGTTTTAGTGGTCACCACCACTAGTCATGGTCACCGCCGCCACCGGTAGCCACTATCAGCCACTTCCACCTCCTCTTCCACTACAACAACCTCTCACAGTCCCACCATCTCCACAACTGCCATCGACCAACTCCGCAATCATCGTCTTCCAAACCAAATAAACTACCATCAAGTATATTCATTTTTCGTTCAAATTTGGTATATACTATTGTATACAGATGTATTTATATTTATAGAAATTGTGTAGAAATATTTTAATGATATATATATAATTATCAAATAACTTTTGGGGGAAACTTGTTTAGTTCCGTCAAGTCTTAGTCGTATACCAAACCAGGGACGGAGCTCCTTGGTTCTCACTTCACCAACGAAAAGTAAAAGATTTATTTTTGTAAGAGTGCAACTGTATTATTTTGAAGGGTGTCATCGTATTATTTTCCAAACTTAAAGGGGTGCACCAAAAACCCAAAAAAATCTCTTGAAATCAACCAAAATTTTGAAAAGTTCTCTAAAAATCAAACAAATAAACCGAGAAATTCTCGAAATTAACTAAAAAACTAAAAAATTCTCCCAAAATCAACCAAAAGTCAAAAAAGATCACTTAAAATCAATCAAAAAACCCAAAAAACTTTTCGATTCAATGAAAAAGACAAAAAGATCCATCGAAATCAACAAAAATTACTTAAAAAATCTCTCAAAATGAACCAAAAAATTGAAAAGAAAATCTCTCTATAAAAATTTAATTAAATGGTGCCACCGTTTAAAAAAATGTTATATCTCCATCCCTGTACCAAACAATATACATTTCTTATGTTACATCCTTGTTGGGTTTTTGTGGGTATCCTTGGATCAAACTGATCCGAGGATTATCTCAGATCTATCAAAACCTCGCTGGTTTGATGTATCTCGTAGGTTTAAAACAAACTGTTTAAAACCCGCGTGATCAGAAACACGCTGTTTCTGATCTAAACATGCGGAAGCGATAAAAGCTAAAAAAACCCATTAAAGCCTAATGATCTTAATCGTTTGTAGCTCTAAACCTAAAGGATTAGGTTAGATTAATTTACCTGGATGCTTGAGAATTAGTCCACCCGTAATCAACCAACGAACGTTCCTCTAGCAGAACCGTGAAACCCGAACAACAAAAACGACCCGAAGGGGGGGGGGGTTTGTGTGCGCCGGTTTTGGGAGAGAGGAGGGGAGACAGAAAACTGATTTTTTTAACTGAAAAAGCTTAATGTTTCTTCTACCCATAGACCTTATTTATATGGGAAGAATATAACAGTTTGGATGAGATTCAGTTTCCATATTGTAATTATCTCAAATTCATTCCTTTTATAAATTAGCTGGAAAAGAATTTGCATACGATAATTACGATTTATATATTTATCTAATATATAAAATCTTTATTAATTAACTATTATATATTTATTTATCTAATAAATATATAATATCCTAATTAATTAATAACCCTCCAACTTTGGTAAATCTGTCTGAAATTACCCAACTGATTCATAATACACTATTATAAATCTTGACTCTCCATTTCGGGATTTCATCTAACTTGTTCGACTTATAGGTTCTCACAGGTGTGACCCTCAAGTGTTTTGTAACATTGGATGTATAATCACTTGGTTTGTCAACTCTGCACATAATTCCTAACAGACTCCCACTTGTGCAAGTTGGCAATACCACCTTTGACTATACTGACCTAAGGAGGCCCCTAGACAGGCACTTAGGCTGACCAGGTTACAAGAACTCTTATACCCAGATTTGGTGATATAAACATTCCGTGAGGAATTGGTATCTATGAAACTACTGTTCATTGATTGGGTATATCTTGGCTTTTCCCTTTGCATCGCGATATTTCATCTGTGAGTATGAGCTTGGAAAGTGTCAACTCTAAATACTCAAGATTCTGTTCTCTTGATTATCTGACTTTCACTGATAGGTAAACGACAAAGAACTAATCAGTCCGTTTGGGCATGGCCATGCACTTCATCAGTATACTTAGTCAGTCAAGATGGGCCCAAAATATCTCTCTTCTGAGAAGAGGTGCAAATCCCGTCTTGCATATCTGCCTTTAACACCACGGCTTCCGCTGAATCTAGTTACACCCTTTATAGCCACCCTGTTACGGCGTAGCGGTTGAGTGCACTAAGAATCCAATAGTCCTCATGATGTCAAATCAGATACCTCAGGTGATAGGGACAACCACTGTGAGATTTACTTATGACTGTTTCCAAGAAGTAATCTCAACCGCGGATCACGTCCGATATTTGCTACTCTATCAAATATCTGTGCAACTTTTAGTCTACAACACTTGTAGCTGTTATTCAACAACTGATCATAACTACCTAAAAGTTCACAATGACTTTAACACCTTATCATGCTCCCACATTGATAAGTTGTCACGGACAGATTTTGAATGAAAACTGAAACTAGTTTCATTCCTGGATTAATTAAAAACATGCAAAAATGTGAAAGTGATAAAGAAATCAATCTTGTATAGTCCATGTTACACGCTGTAATAATAACAAGATTGAACGTCTTTTCTTTAATAACTTTCATAGTGTCTATTTAACATTTGTTAAATACTGATCTAAAATGAAGTATCACCTACCTTCAATTTTAAACCCTTTGATTAAAGTTTACCATTTTAATCAAAGTGATAACCAAAAAACACAAGTCTGCTTACTTGTATCTGCTAATTATTGTTTTGCAAACACCTCTTAAAACAATAATTAGACTTTTATCATATTCTATGAACTTGGAGACCTGGACTAACTTCCAGTTCCTGAATATGCAACTTTCCTTAGTTGCTGTGTAGATGAATGATTTCTACCTGAAATCCGATTCCATTTGCAATCCTGGCAAATCTACTGGAATGCTACATATATTTTAATCCAACACTATAATTATTGATTTTTAAGTCAGTTACGACCTTTGTTTCATGGGTCTTGAAACTTTTATCCTTTTAACTAAAAGGGTAAATTATATCTTATGAATTCTTATCCTACCTGGATTTATGAATTCCGAGATATATCAATAATTATATCTTTTATTCTTTTATCTTAGACTAGATAGAGAATAATCAGGCTCCCACTTGCTTGCATAAAAACTAACTATTACTCAAAATTTACTATTGACTTATTCAAGACTTTGATTAGTCAATCCTAATTTCAAGTAATGAACTTTGAGAATTTCCCTTTTATGAAACTTAACTGGATTTGGTTAAATCCTAATTCCAAACCTTGGAATCCTTCTAGTTTCATAAATACTGTTATTAACGCTATCTGAGTTAATATCCTAAATTCTCCTTTTAAAACATTTGAATAAAACTTGATCAAACTTGATTAATTAATTCTTGAGAATTTCTTTTATAAAACTTAACTGGATTTGGTCAAATCCTAATTCCAGAACTTGGAATCTTTCTAGTTTTATAAATACTGTTATTAACGCTATCTGAGTTAATATCCTAAATTCTCCCTTTTGATCACAAAACTATTATTCATAAATGTTTTATTCTCAAAACACATTCCTATAGAATCTCGTGTGTTTTGATAGTTTTTATACAAATTACTTCAATTTCATTAAAGTAATTATAACAGGCATCAACAACTAGGATCATACAAACACTAAGCACAATCAGATATTTCAATTTGTCAAGACAATAACTTTTGAAAATTAAAACCATTGAATTATAAAATATAATTATCCAAACATTTTAAAACATAAACCCCCAAAATAACTGTTTTAAAACTATAAATTCAAAAATGTCTTGACTTTAAATCATCTAGTACTTAAGATCCTCGGCAACTCCTGGGCACTTCACTTCATTTCTGATTTCCTGCAATAATCATTTGCTCTAGGTATCAGTATACTTGTAAGCTAACAAGTAAGAAGTGACAAAAGCAATCATAAATTTTCTGAGGTTTACATACCTGCTTCATGACGCTTAGGGCAGTTTTGCCTCCAATGACCGATCTCATTGCATATGAAGCAGCGATTCTCGGTCCTAGCTTTGTTTGGCTTAACCTTCTTGCCCTTGCCCTTGCCCTTGCCTTTCTTGGGTGCACTCTGGATGGCCTGAACTGGTCCTTTTCCTTTACTGGTGCTAGCTTGCCCATTCTTCTTTTTAACCCCTCCGTCTTTTACCATCAAGACATCCTTTGTCTTGTTCTTGTTCCCCATATTTAATTCAGCTGTCTTAAGCATGGAGTGCAATTCTGCTATTGTTTTCTCCATGTTGTTCATGTTGTAGTTGACTACAAAGGGCCTGTAGTCTTCTGACAGTGAATTAAGTATGGTGTCAGTTGCTAGCTGCAACGGAACGGGATGACCCAGCCTCTCCAGATGATCTAAGTGCCGTTTCATTTTCATGACATGGTCACTTACTGATGTCCCTTTGACCATCTTGCATTCATTGAATGCTTTGGTGGCATCGTAGCGTTCTGTACGAGCCTGAGTCTGAAACATGTCCCTCAGCTGGCGGATCATGTCGTAAGCATTCGTGTTTATGAGCCCTGCTTGCAGATCTGGGCTCATAGTTGCTAACATCAGACAGGCAACATCAAGGAGATCATCTGAGTGCTTCTTGTGGGCATTTCTGGCAGCAGCCGGAGCGTTTGCCGGAGGTGCCTCCCCAAGTGGCTCTTCAAGCACATACCACTTTCTTTCATGTCTGAGCACAATCATCAGATTGCGCTCCCAGTCAAGAAAGTTAGAGCCGGTCAACTTATCCTTTTCCAGGATAGAGCGGAGGGAAAGATTGTTAGTGCTGGTAACAGTGCTTGCCATCTACACAAAATAAAATTTTTGGTCTTAGCAACTGTAAATAGACTAATTTCCAATAAAATATCAATAAACCCTTAAATGATCAATTTATTGGACTAGGATCCTTATTTCATACGTCCTGATGTGCGTAATGTTCTTGCTCCACCAGACCCGTATTTATTTCGGTAGGTAAGGACTTTTACCAATCATATCTAACTGACATGACTCCTAGATCTTTTCGGGACCATGTCAACTACCTGTGCATGTTTTAGTCCCTCTTAGTGCTTTTTGGCCCGGTACCACCCGGTGAACATTATAGAACCAAAACAGATCTCACCATTTTGGGGACCTGATCACTATACTCTGGCCGGTACCACCCGGAGATAATTCGCAGAGTTATGTAACCCCTTCAGCTTCAGTTTGAACACAGACGTCGAATGTGTGATCACTTACAACGCCTATGTACTTTACGCCGAAGGTGCCCCTAGATGGGTTGCACTACTGATCTATGATTTTCGGGGTTTTGAAAAACTTTATTTCCAGGATTTTGGAAAAACGATTGTTTATAAAGGCTACTTATGTTTTAAACTATGCAATTTTTAAAACTAACTGTTCTAAAATTACTCGCTAATAAAAACTAACTGTTTTAATAGCATACCTAGTTGATTAAAACTAACTGTTTTTGTCAACTTTGCCCTTTTATAAAACAATCATCTATACGTTGTTATAAAGAGCAATTAAAACTAACTGTTTTAAATATTCATGTTATTTTAAACTAACTGTTTAAAATATCGGCTAATTGACATCAACTGATTTAAAGTGTACTGGTTAATTGAAACTACCTGTTTCAATAACCCTTTCCGACTGAAAAAAGCTAACTGTTCTGTCAATTTTGCTCCTTTTATAACAATACATTAGGTTTTATTAAAGTGCTTCACTTTAAAGGTTTTCGATTGAAAAATAATAAAACCTAATTCCTCCTTGTTTTAAAAATTCCTTTTAAAACATATCTAATAAACTAGCAGTTATTAGCATCAACTACGCAGTTAATCATGCACACAGATAATTATAACAACTACGCAATTGTAAAACAGATAATTATAGGATTTGCCAATTTTGTTCCTAGGGACCAATAATGACCTAGTTTTTCTACAACTTCAAAACTTCGCGTAGCTCCCACTGGCTTCGCCATGCTTGTTAGTATTCTGGTAAGATGAAGAGTAGCTCCCACTGGCCTCGTCATCCCAAAAGAAAGAAAAATCTATCCTAGGGTCATTATTACATAAGGGGTTGTAAACGGCACGCAGGCCTCCCCATGAATATGTCAAGGGTCTAGTTTGGCAAATACTATAACGTATATATGTAAGATCAAACTGAAAAACATATATAGTTCTCAAGCAATCACTCAATTATGTGTATATATGCAACAAAAGCAATATTATAATTACGAGAAAATAAACCTGGATCCGTTAAAATTATCTTGTCTCAATTATCGAAAAAACTTGGTTTTATAATTGATTCGAAAAACAAACTGTTTTATGAATCCTAAAAGAAAAACTTTAGACGGTTTTAACTTTAAAACTGAGATTTATAATAAATCTCAAAACGAAAAACATTTGAACCTTTTACCCAAAAATATTAAACTGGTTTTAACGATCCAATTAAAAACTGGCTTATTCGAAAAATTTTAATTTTCCTAAGAGATTAATTAAAACTAATTCGAGTAAGTTTTATCGGATAAAAAAAAAAATCCCAAGTAAATTTATTTTGGATAAAATGTCTTAAAAACCAAAACAATTTCTTTTGGGCCATAACTTGGTCCAAGAATTGGGCTTTTGGGCCTAATTACATGACTTGGCCCAAACGAGAAAACCCTGGAGGGTTAGACAGCCGTGTTTGTGTCCCGAAGGCATGGCTCGCGCTGCGAGGGCCGTATCTGGTGGATGTTGACAGCCGCAATCGGCGACCGTTATCATCACCGGTTGATCAACAGCGGTCAGCTGCTGATATTACCGCTACTGGTGATGACGATGCGTGAACGCCACCGCCACCACCTTGCCTCGGTCGGCAACCACGATTGCCGTTTATCATCACCACCACTAGCCGGAGGCGACGGCAGCGATAGCAACACCATCACCACCCGTCGCCCGCCACCACACGTCACCGCTCGACTACCGCCACCGCATGGCGCGGCCAT
This sequence comes from Centaurea solstitialis, assembly GCA_030169165.1. Taxonomy (NCBI): domain Eukaryota; kingdom Viridiplantae; phylum Streptophyta; class Magnoliopsida; order Asterales; family Asteraceae; genus Centaurea; species Centaurea solstitialis. The sequence continues at coordinate 7,233,661 of CM058042.1, forward strand.
AAGGCAGCCAGCGGTGGCCGGTTCGCACACCACCACCGTGGTTCCTGGTGATCGCCGATCAGCAGTCACCGTTGCTGTGAATACCATCGTCGCCCTCTGGACGCCGGCGTTAGCCGGTGACCGATCATCGCGAACAGCCGCCGCCGTCGCTAGGCGTGGTGCGGTCGTTGTTTTGCCGTTACGCCGCCACCGTCGCTACCACCACCTGTGGTGCGATGGGTGTTCGATTTTCTGGTGGTGGTTCGATCGGCTATATGCCGTCGTTCCACCTCCGTGTGGGTTTTCGGCCAATGATGACAGTGGTGTGAACGATACCACCATTACTACTGCCTTGCGATCCAAGGCCGGCTGCCACCACCATTCTGGTGCGGCAGCCACAGCCACCTCCTATCTGGTGGTCTTGGCTGGTGTTTGGGTCGATACTCGATGCCGCCACTACCGAGGAACAACTCGCCACCACCAATCGGGTGGTAGCGGTTGTGTGTGTGTGTGTCCGCCGCAGCCACCGTCTGGTGGTTGCGGTTCCGAGTTCGTGACCGCCACAGCCACCACCAATCTGGGTGGTTGTGGCTTGGTGGTTCTCCGTTCGACAGCCGGTGCTTGCACCATCAACTGTGGTGCGGCCCGGTTTTCGGTGATGATTGGTTCGGCCGCCACCACAAACGGTGGTGCGGCCATGGTGATAATCGATTAGGTTTTCGTACGGATAACAAGGTTTTTATAAGACATATAAAGATCAGTTTTTTAAACTTGATTCGCAAGAAACAGTAATATTTAACGGATCGCGCAAGAACTGATAAATTGATAAACAGCTAAAAACGATTTATTAACAATGGCTCTGATACCAATGTTGGGTTTTTGTGGGTATCCTTGGATCAAACTGATCCGAGGATTATCTCAGATCTATCAAAACCTCGCTGGTTTGATGTATCTCGTAGGTTTAAAACAAACTGTTTAAAACCCGCGTGATCAGAAACACGCTGTTTCTGATCTAAACATGCGGAAGCGATAAAAGCTAAAAAAACCCATTAAAGCCTAATGATCTTAATCGTTTGTAGCTCTAAACCTAAAGGATTAGGTTAGATTAATTTACCTGGATGCTTGAGAATTAGTCCACCCGTAATCAACCAACGAACGTTCCTCTAGCAGAACCGTGAAACCCGAACAACAAAAACGACCCGAAGGGGGGGGGGGGGGTTTGTGTGCGCCGGTTTTGGGAGAGAGGAGGGGAGACAGAAAACTGATTTTTTTAACTGAAAAAGCTTAATGTTTCTTCTACCCATAGACCTTATTTATATGGGAAGAATATAACAGTTTGGATGAGATTCAGTTTCCATATTGTAATTATCTCAAATTCATTCCTTTTATAAATTAGCTGGAAAAGAATTTGCATACGATAATTACGATTTATATATTTATCTAATATATAAAATCTTTATTAATTAACTATTATATATTTATTTATCTAATAAATATATAATATCCTAATTAATTAATAACCCTCCAACTTTGGTAAATCTGTCTGAAATTACCCAACTGATTCATAATACACTATTATAAATCTTGACTCTCCATTTCGGGATTTCATCTAACTTGTTCGACTTATAGGTTCTCACAGGTGTGACCCTCAAGTGTTTTGTAACATTGGATGTATAATCACTTGGTTTGTCAACTCTGCACATAATTCCTAACAATCCTATCTTGTCATGTCCTACTATTTTGTCCTATCCAGTCATGTCATATCAAATCTTTTCCAATCATATATGTGTACCAAACACCATCTTATTGAGTGAAACTATCCGTATTAAGATAGTGTATATAAAATAAATTATCCATTAACGTTATTAGTCAATATAATAAGATTTTTAGATATCACTATAATAATATTGGGTTTATAGAATATTAAAAATGTCTGAATATCATAACAAATTACCTTAACTTTTTTTGAAAGGGTATCCAAGGCTTTGCCCCGACTAATCCCGACAAGGTTCATTGACATCAAAACATGTTGCTCTGAGTAAACCTCAGTGGCCACAATCTAAAAGCCCTAAATTCGAACCCGTGGTAGAAGGGTTAACAAGTCACTCCTCCACATGCCTTAACCACATGTCTTAACCAATACGCCATAGCCTTGTGGTTAAATTACCTTAACTTTATTGTATCAAACACTTGTATATCTTATCTAAAAATGTTGTAATAAGATTATATGACGATTTTGGTCAGCTTAATAAGTTTTTAGGACACTTTTGAAACAACATGTTCTATTAGTCTTTTCATAGGACATTATTTGAAAAAATGTCTTATAAAAATAGCCATCATGACACCTTGTGTCAAAAGTAAACGTTTATTAAAATGTTAAAAAACATCATATAGATTTATTACAACGTTTTTAGATATGACATACAACTTTTTTCTACGAATTTAACTCCTAAAAATTAGTGTATTAGGACACCTAAAACGCTTTAAACATGTATGATGTAAATATGAGGATAGAGATAAGAAACTATGATACTAGTCATTGCGACATTAGTTATAAATATAACCAATATAAAGACAAATTGTTGCATATTTAAATGTTTTGATGATTCAGCTTCTTCAAATACTCATATATGATAAAGAGGTTTACTTCTCACTCTATTCAAGTCAAACAACCCTATAACTTGAAGGCCACTTTCGACCTTTTAGCCGAGGAAGGGACGAGCACAAATTAGCTACATTATATCAATCGTTCAACATTTGAAAATTTAAATCAAGTATATCATTCATGATTGGATAGTTACCTAGACTCTTAGTTATTATTTCAGATTATATTTCACCATTTTAGCATACTTAAAAATCGTTTTAAATGTGATGATAGGAGATAGATTTATGACCTAAGTCACGGAAAACTAACATAAAAACGTGATCATTCCTGAGAAATTATTCTTACAACATATAATAAAATATACATAAACCAACCAAAATGGTCCCGTTTATAATCCTTGTGATGAACGAATGGCCTTTCACACATGGCTTATTATCTTATCTATATGATCGCTATAACAAATTTAACTTAAAAAGAAAAATAATACAGTTTTTTAATTTTAAAAGTCAACATAAAAAGAAATTGTTTGTATATTTTAAAAGGGAAATGGTCCCATTATGAGATCATTCTCTTGGTAACTTGTTGGCATTTTGTTTATTTAAGATCAATTATTGGAGTTAAAAGGGTCGGAGAGTTGCAAGCATGTTCCTATGCAGACACTTGTCGTATCATGTATGATCACTTGGCTTTTAGGATTCATGAATGGTTGCTCCATTTGATTTTTGATTTTTTAACAAAGAAGGGAAATATTTTAATTTCTATAATGATAATGTTAAATAAAAACGTAGGCAAGTGAGACTCGACTAAACGTAAACCGAAATATTAAATGGTATATAATAGGACAAATATATATCGACAATGGCGAATGATAGCCAGCTTAGTTGGTCTGATACATGGGTTATAGTTTTCATATGGTTAAGGTCAGGAGTTCGACTCCTACTGGACTCTATCGTGGGGGATTTTCCCTAAACGGGTGTCGGGTTCTAATTCCAGTTGATGTCTTAAAGCCCTTTAAATGGAAACCGGATGGCTAGGCTGGGGGTGGTTGTTCTCCTTTGAGAGGTTTCGAACTCCGGTAATCGTGACTTGGTGCCATGGTGACACGATGATACTTTGTTGAACCAACATGTCGTTCAAAAAAAATAGTAAACAAATTAATATTGACAATGAGACTCGACTAAACGTATATAAAATCATATTTTTCAAATGATATCAACGAGACTCGATTAAATGTTTAGCAAATTGTTCTTTTTAATGTTAAACTTGAAATAAATAAATATTGATTCTAGAAATGAGACTCGACTAAACGTTTATAATTCTTTTGTTTCTAATAATGTAGGAATAAATAAATATTTATGTAAACAATGAGATGAGAGTATGCGACTCGACTAAATGTATACGAAGTTATCTTTTTTAATGGTATAGTTGAAATAAATAAATATTAACTTTTGTAGCAAGACTTAATTAAAAGTATACAAAATTATTTTCTTAATAAATAAATATATAATCAATGAGACTCGGCTAACATGTTATACAAATTCAATGAGAAGTTTTAATAATTCGGTAATTACGTTATCATTTCGAATAATGCTTTATTATTATTTGATTAATTATTTGATTATTTTTATAATATATGAAAATGCGAGATTGTATACGTGTAACAAAGAATTGTACATTATAACATTTACTTTGTATGAATTGTTTAACATTTCTACTGAAAAGTGATATTAGTAAATTTAAGTTGGTTGTTTATTAAATAAAATAAACAAGTAATTTATTACGCGTTGGTTGGTTAATGAACTTTTCTAATTATATCAATCGAATATTTAGGATCAATTTTGAGTTTTTCTCTTTAAGGACATCATTACAAGACAAATGGTCTTTTTCAACAAAAAACATCTATCATATATAAATCAGTCGGAAAAAGCCATCAGCAGCGGATTTCCGAGGGGATCCGGCTGTCGAAAGAACTTCCATCAAAGAATGACATTTCCAACGGATCTCTAGCAGATTCACCATTTTCGGCAGATATCTCCATTAGTACATTTTTCATGATTTTTTATAAAAATACTCGTCTAGTTAACTAACTTAATTTAACAAATATTTGTGATGGATATGAATTATGCACAAATTTTCACGAGAATGTTATATATATACACACACCCACACATTAAAAACTTCAATGACAAATATGTGGCTGATTTTCGTTGGTATTAACTTTTGTTGACTCCACCAAACTTATTTCTGACCTATAATTTGTCGAAAACATCCAACGGTAATAATTCTTTGTTTAGTAGTGCATGCATATTTTTGCAAGTTTGTTACACAGAAGAGTCTATCTCTTACTTTTAAATCCTATAAACTTAAGAGAGGTACTTTAAAGACTAAGTGATCCAAACAACCAACCTTTTAGGTTTTTCTAGGAAAAACTAAAGCCGATTTTATTGAAATATAAATATAACAATAATTTAATATGGTAAATATATAACTTCAAAATTAGTGGTATTTGTTAGTTAACTTATCAAAAACAACTTTGATCACTTGTAAAGTGTAGAATATGTATATCGTGTATTGAATAAGTAATAACTACTTTTTATGTTGTAATACGTGGTCTCGCTTTTATTGCACATCCACATCACGTTCTATATAATAAATCTATATTTTGGATTATCTTATTTATCTCATTTTTTTTTCTAATTTTATTTGTGTTATGTGTTTTTTTTTCTTATAACCTATAATTTGCTTATGGTAGAGAAAGTAATAGTTATGAATATGAAAAATTACAATCTTGATATATAAAATTGTTAAGATGTGGATTATAATTGCAAAATTAATATATACGAAATTGTAATTGGATAATCAATATTAGAAAAACAAAATTGTGTTGGGCGGTGGATAAAATAAGTGATTATAAGCCATTGACTCGAGTATTATCATCATGCAACAATAAATAATACCATTAAATATTTGGGAAAATATAGTTGTTTGGTTATTTATTTTAAGTTTTTTTAGAGGACAGATAAGTATAAGTAAGCATATTTTATATTTTATTGATAAGAAGTGTGAAACTTGTCATCATCAAGGTATAAGTAGAAACAAAAGCTACCAATGTAGTACTTAACTATTATATTTCATGTTTTATTCCTTAATTTATTGTCTTCTATGTTCGGGTCATTTTTGGTTACTAGTCCAACTTATTAGGTGAAGAACTACTAATTTTGGTAAGATTTGCACATTATAGATAGTAAAAGAAATATGTAAGAAATTGTTGGTCTCACGAAAACAGTTTGGTCTCACATGAACCTAAGTCCTCTATAACAAATATAAAGCCTTTAACTAGAATAATTAAGTAACTAAGGTTCGGTTAACTAGAGTTTTTTGGATTTGTTCTATTTGTAAAGGATCGTGTGAAAAATTGAGCTAACGGTAAGAAGTGTAAGAACTAAGAAGTAAATCTACACTCTTAATCTCTTTTAATCTTAGTCCCTTCCATAAGTTGTGTTTAAGAATAAATTGAGCAAAAATCAGAAATGAGGTAACCAATATCAATAGTTAATTATCTTATATTGCTATTCGATATAGAATTTGGAGCTACCTTAAAATTCTTTAATCTTTGCTTAGAGGAGGTGTGAGCAACAACTAAAAAGGAAAATTAAAGCATAGAAGGAGGTGATGGCAAAACAAAACAGAAATACAGAATCATAATTATACGTGGTTTGGAGTTAATAGGACTAAAACTTTGAGGAGCTATATATAATGACTTTAATATTTAATTGTTTTCATTGCATAATATATTGAAGGTCAATGGAAAGTGAGTATCCCCCAATTAGCTATGCCCCTAGTATTGGAAGTCTCAACTTTTTCCAAATTTGAATATAAATGTTTTTAAAGTTTTTATGGTTTTCTAGGAGACTAGTCGATATATGTGCACCTAACTTAGTCAAGAAACACACATTACTAAAGAGAAAAAGAAACTTGTTTCATTTTCTCTAAAGTAACATAAAAACCTAACAACATTAACCTCGTTTTGTTTTAATCGTCCTGCTTAACTTTTTACATCTTGCAAGATCTAAATTCGATGAACCTTAAAAATTAATACTTTTCCCTTGGTGTTCTAATAAGATCTACTTGTCTTTAAAATGATTAACCTAAAAACTTATTGAAATGTTTTTAAATATAAAAGAAAAACGTAAGGGTGTTATTGAAGTTTTAGTCTATTGAGAAGTGAATGCAATCTATGAAACGACAATGAATAGGAGTATGTGGTGGGAATTAGTCCCAATAAACTAATGAGCTTTCAAACTCACGTGTCAGTTGACTTTTTTTCTTTTTCATAGAATCACTACTTTCCCATTTTTTTTCCTTTTTTCAATATTTTATTATTCCTTTTTCATAATATAATTTAATCAAAAGTATTTTTCATGATTCATAGGTGGACGAGGAAAAACGAAAAAATACATGCCATATTTTTCTCCATTATACTTCTTTCTTTACTCGATCTAATCAATTGAATTAGTCTTAACTATATAATATTTAAACTAAAAAACTTAATTTCTTTCAATCATAAAAAAAATTACGATTGATATAAAACAATTCATATTGTGACATGTCTATTATTTTACCATTATTAATTTACCATCTATATTGTGTAATGTAATTAATTTATTATTTATCCAATATTGAAATGATTGGCTCTTCGATGATGATAAGATAAATAGAACTTGTTATCATAATCAAACCTATTAGTTTTAAGTAGTCATTAATATGGAACAAATGGAAGACAAATAAATTTAAGAGAAATATATGTTGTATTTCTTAGATAAAGTAAAAAAAAGTTATATATTTCTTAAGATTGGGAGAGTTGTGATGGTTCTCCATCACAATCAATATTTGAAAGAAATCTAATTGCATATGATAAGATGGTTTCTTGTAAGAATAAAATTATATGTAACCTTTTGTATCGTAAGAGTATTTCCAACCCATCTTCAAAATACAAAAATAGATATCAAAATCTTTTTAAACCCACACTTTCAAAAAAACACAAAAATGAAGGCGGTTATTTTGACCTTCGAATATAAAAATCTATTATTTATGGCCTCTATATATATATATATATATATATATATATATATATATATATATATGTATATTACTTTTTTTATTGCTTTATTATTAGTATTTATATTATTTAATATTTTTATTAAGTTTCAATATATATTTCTTATAATTATAAATTGCAAACTATATTTCAATATCTATATATATATATATATATATATTAAAAGAAGGATTTTGCTGATGTCATCAAAACGAAATTGAGCAATCTTATTGGTCAATTAAACAAAATCAATCAAATGATGATGTCATAAAGAATTTCTATTTTTTTTAATGCCCTATTAATATGTAAAAATACATAACTAACAAATATGGAAAAAATATTTTTCAAAATTCACCTACCTAAATTTACATTTTGTATCCTTAAAATTATTTGATTAAATTACTTTTTATCCTTTAGTTTTTCATTCTTAAAATTACTTTTTTAAAACACTACATATTTTATTTCTGAATCCCTCCAGTTTTAATATCATTCAGGAAATCCGAACCTTTTTCAATTTCTTATATTATGTAAACAACTTAATTTATATCTATTCTTAATATTTACTAATATAAATAAATTAAAAAAATATTCAATATTATACTTATTTTGAAGGTATCGTCAAGACGATTATAAGGTTGTAATTTATAAAAAAGAAAAACAAAAAACTTAAATGGTTTTAATTCATATACATTATAAAAAGGGGTAATAAGTAATTGAAAATTGAAAATTGAAAAACTAAGGGGTAATAAGTAATTTAATCAATTAATTATAAGGATACAAAATGTAAATTATAAAAAGGAAACTAATAAATTAATGAGAAATTTTAGGTATGTAAATTTTGGAAAAAAAAATGGAAATAGATTATGACATCATCATTTCATAGGATTTGTTTAATTGACCAATGAAATCACTCAATTTCATTAAAAAATATTTTCCAAAATTCACCTACCTAAATTTACATTTTGTATCCTTAAAATTATTTGATTAAATTACTTTTTATCCTTTAGTTTTTCATTCTTAAAATTACTTTTTTAAAACACTACATATTTTATTTCTGAATCCCTCCAGTTTTAATACCATTCAGGAAATCCGAACCTTTTTCAATTTCTTATATTTTAACAACTATTAGATGACTAAAATATTTAGTAATAAAGCAAGAGTAAATTTTTTCATTTAAATCGTTGATTAATAAGAATTATTTTTACTAAATAACTATACTCTACTTATTCAATTTCAAATAAAGTTTTGAATAAAAGACTGGAACAAAAGTTTTCCTAGATGGCTATGATTAAACTAACTCATTAATGTTTCTTTTATTGACTAAGTCATATTTATATTGTTAATTGCAGGTGAAATATTTGTTAACTTTATAATGTAGATGCCTATTTTTAGTAGAAATTAAAACAATATGTTATAAATTGTCCGTGTATTACACGGGCCATTAACTAGTATTAAAATAAAAAAGAATATGAATATTTGTGTTGTAATTTTGATCAATAAAATTTAAATATATATAATTAGTTGTTAATTAATAATATTATTACAATTATTATGATGTTAATAAAATAGTATAAAGTTTAAGTTATTATATGTTATTTCATTGTTATTATAATATTAAATATGATTTTTAATGTTCTTTTTTAGTATGGGACCATGGTTGATATTTCTTAGTGTTGAATGATCCTATCATTTTTGGTGTTTTTAGTGTATAATTGGATATGATCCAATGTTTCTTTTTAAAGTATAGTTTGGTTATATGTTTTGTTATTGTCTTTATTTAAAGAAAATTTCACATGAATCAATAAACATATGTAATACAGGAAAACTAAGCTTGGATTGGATATACAGGGAATGAGTCAACTCAAACTATTGAACTTGTGATTATAATTTAATGTCTCTAAAAAAACAAAGGTTAACTTTTGAAGGAATGTTTTACAGGGGTAGGTTTACATAGTAGGGAGAGATTGCACATGCATCTATTCATTCAGGGGGATCAAATCAAACAGCAGGAAGTAGAACCCAACTAAAGTAATCTTTTAGCCTATGTGATTGCTTAATTCATCTTAATAAGCATACTATGCTTTATGAAGTGATACTAGGGGTGTGCATGGTTTGGCCGAAACCGGATAAACCGGCCGAACCAAACTAATTTTGTCGTTTTAGCCGGTTTAGGCATCATTATTTAGGTCGGTGGTTTGCATTTTTTATAAACCGTTAATATGGTTTGGTTTGGTTTGGTTTGTGGTTTTAGGGACAAAACTGGCCGTTTAAACTAAACCGGACCGGGTATGTGTGTGTGTGTATATATATGTATTGCATATGATTAAATATATAAGACGCATATGAACTTGAGTTATAGAGTTTAAATATTTCCTTTTGTGAAATTCCAAATTTAGTTTTTCTTTTGCAACAAACTTTAGTTATGCTCTTAAACTTTATAGTTTTTTACCTTTTATTGGGTTATTCTTATGCACTTTTAGTAGTATTATAAATTCTGATAAAAGCAAGTCAAACCGGTCAAACCGGCCAAACCAAACCGGTTTATATTGGTTTGGTCGGTTTGGTTTGCCATAATAAATTGATCGGTTTGATTTGAAAAATTATCAAACCGGGGGTACCGGTTTGGCCAAGATTTTAGGCTTAAACCGGCCAAACCTAAAATCTCGGCCACACCGAACCATACACACCCTTAAGTGATGCAATGTATTTCTTTTTTCTTCCAAGGTGGGACAAGTTCCCACTTTGAAACAAGCCAATTCTCAAACTTTCAAACCTAAACCCAGTTTTATTTGTTATTAGATTTGTTACTTGTTTGTCCCTAACTTGGTTCATTGATTATTGATTATATTTTGTATATCAATAGTTCAATATGTTGGATTCTTGGATATTAGGATGTCAAATTATCAACCTTTTTCTTTGGAAATATCAAATTTCTTGTATTTTGGAATGTCATTCTATTAAAGTGTAAGATATGGGTGTAATTGAGCTGAGAGAGCTCGCCTCGAGAGCTACTC
>CM058042.1:7244456-7435875 GCA_030169165.1 Centaurea solstitialis
GAAATGAAAATCCACTTGAAAACGTAATGCTTTCTATGCACATTGGAAGCCGGAAGGAACGCCCTTTCCACAATAGTTAACCAACAAGCTCAACGACACGGGTACATTGAGGTTAATACCCAAGACGTTAGCTTTAATGACAGTGCAAAGGCAGACTGCAGCCTCAAGGTCAACCAGGCCTTCGATGAGAGTGCAACAAGGTGTTTTTGGTGGGGCTCCTACAACGACTCCATGAACCAAGTCATTCAGCAAGTTGGCACAGACACCCAACTTGAGAGCATCTTTAGGGCAAGTTGTCTTTGGTGTTGCACTTACCAAACTGAAAAAGAGAAGGTTGAGGGTGAGGAGAAAAACAGTTGTTCCCAAAGCCTTGGTGGAAGTCATTTTTAAGTGCTTTTGGGATGTGAAGTGGTAAGTAGCTAGCTAGCTCTAGCTTACTCAAAGAGTTAAGAAGTAGTAGAAGGTTTTGTGGTGTAGGACTTATGAAATGCTTAATGGTATTTATAGATAGGAGAAGGAATTATTTAGAGTTTTTTTTCTTATTAATTTATGAGTCCAAGAGGAATTAAGAAATTATAGATGCTTGATCACGGGGCTCCTTGGTTAATAAGATATGAATTTAGAAATAATAGAGGTTCACGGGCTTAATGTTAACAAGATAATATTCCACCTGATAATGATTTATACATTGTATATATAGTAAGAGAAAATTAATAATCAAGCGTTAACAATGAGAAACGTGAGAAGTTGATTTTAATCATTGATCTCCTTTAATCTCATGCCATCCTCATGAATTGCGCTTTAGCAAGGAATTGATCAGTCGTTGCATCTCATTAATCTCACACTTTTCATGCTAACCTCAACTTCTCATGGTACCCAACCCAACCCTAACAAGAACAATACTTATTTAAAAAAAACACAAGAACCATTAAAGTCGCTTATGATTTTAAAAGAACACGAGAACCAACAAAATCATAAACAATTTTGTGAAAAAAGCTACGCAGGCAGTTTAGCCCCAACTTAAGTCGCAAACAAAGTCGTATGAGTCATATATGATTTTGTACATGAATCATATATGATTTTCTTAGTTTATATGTTTTTTAAATACTTATTGTTCTCGTATCCTGCCTACACACACATTAGCTATGTACTTGTGCGATGAATCACTTTTTTTTTGGTTTTACAATATTAGTAAGTTCGGTAGATCTTGTACTTGGTTGGACTGGTGTCGTTCTTTGAACTCGTTGTAGCTTGTCGGGTTTTGGGTTTCTAGCTTCTTGCTAGTCCCGTTTTAATTTAATCTGCTGCTTTCAAACTTGTGCGATGAATCACGGGTGGACCACGATTCTAAAGCAATAAGTTAGCCCACTATCATGTTTCTCCATCACTTTCATTTTTATTTAATGAGTTCGCGTGGTTTATTGCAAGTCAACCAAAGCATAAAATCGAAGGTTAATATGGTTTATTTGCAAGATATCTTATGTGTGTGTCTATATAGGGGTACTTTATTTTCTAAAGCACTCTTAAAATAAAGACCGTTGATTTCATTGGTTAAATTAACGAATTTTTTTCATGAAATTGTTTGATTTGATGAAAATGTTTCATATACTTTTTTTCTTGATAAATTATTTATATGTTTGTGTCTTTTATGTAAAAATAAAAATGTTTCATTAGAATAAAAAAATACATTAAAAAATTTCATCAGAATGAAAAAATACATGAAAGAATTTCACTTTTACCTAAAGAACACCAAAAATATAAAATAACTTCTTCAGAAAAGAAATTATATAATATAATTTCATCGTATAAAAACAATTTTATAAATCAATTTCATTAACTTTGTTAGGATCAAAATATCATAATTATTAAAAGTTTTATAAACTTAATCTGGACTTTAAATGTAATTTTCATTTATTGTATTTGGGCTTAATGGGCATGAACTTGGACTTGACTTGTATTTGGACATGCGCCTATATAAAGGGTCTTGATCTACGGTTAGAAAATTATAAGAGTCTATTAAGCATTGTGTATGTGTGTGTGTTTGTGTAACCTTCATGAAGAGCTTTCCAATAATATAAGTATACACTTGATTTTCAATTGATTTCTCATACATTTTCTTAATCTATCTAATCTTGCTGAATGTGGACCAACAAACTTAACCAATGAAATCAACAGTTTAGAAGGCTTGTATTCTAAAAATTTGTATTTAATCATTTCCCTATATATATTTATATGTTGCAGAAAGGCCTTTTTTGTTTCTTTCCTTGTTGACCAACTATGTTATACTCTAAATGGAAGATTATGAAAAAAAGGTTAATTAGGAATACATCTATCAAGTAAATATATAATTATGGCTATTCTAATCTAGCTAGTTTGATTCCCTTCATCCACCCTTCTTGTGAATGGTCAATTTATTTAATCTATTTGATAAGGGGGCTTTGGTTTTTTGTCATGAGTGTAAATTAAAAACTTGGATCAGACCTGGTAATCTGATACATAGATTGATAAAGGAAGAAGAAGGTATGGGGCAATTTTCTCTCAATTTCTGCACGAAAAGAAAAAGTACATAACAAAACTACTAAAAGAAATAAGCACCTACAAACTAGGGAGAACCACCCATGTTTCAACTAAGCTGGAAAAAAGGAAACAAAATGGCCAACATGGCCTTGATTCGGTCAAAATAAAAACTAAGTAAAACCAACTAAAACAAAACAATTAATTCTGGATTATGCCAACAATTTCCCCCTTAATCCAGAATCAATCAAGTTCTTCACTCCCAGCATTCTCCTCATCTCTATAAACTGGAGTCGTGGTAATGGTTTCGTAAAAATATCAGCTCTTTGTTCCTTGCTGCAGACACGTTTAACAATCACATCTCCACGTTCAACACACTCTCTAATGAAGTGGTACTTCAAATCGATGTGCTTACTCCTTCCGTGGAACACCGGATTTTTGATCAGATCTACAGTCGATTTGTTATCTAAATAGAGCATGAAAGGACCAACTTTCTTTCCGGTTATCTCATGAACCAACCGGCTAACCCAAATACCTTGACACGTTGCGGTCGTTGCAGCCATAAACTCAGCTTCACAAGAGGAAAGTGCCACACATTGTTGTTTTTTTGAGCCCCAAGTAATTAGATTCTCATTCAAATAAAATGCCATTCCACCCGTACTCCGTCTATCTTCCGCATCTCTTGCATGATTGCTGTCCGAAAATCCTATGATTGCATCACCTTTATGTTCCTGCACATAAATGAGGCCATAGTCAACTGTGCCTCTCACGTACCGCAATATCCTCTTCACTGCTTGCATGTGCTTTAAAGTAGGTCTCTCCATGAACCGGCTCACAATCCCGACAGCATATGAAATGTCGGGTCGGGTGTGAGTTAGATATCTAAGACCTCCAATGATGCTTCGATATTGCGTAGGATCCACAAGAACTCCTTCCTCATCTTTCGTTAATTCTTCTTTATGCTCCATTGGAAATTGTGATGGGTTGCAATCCTCCATTCCTGCCTTCAAAAGAACATTCTTAGCATAAGCTGTTTGTTTGAGGCTTATTCCATCCTCATGTTGAGACACTTCAATACCCAAGTAGTATGAGAGTAATCCAAGATCACTCATTTCAAACTCCCTGCTCATCTGTTCTTTGAAATACTTGACATCTTCATCGCAATTCCCTGTGACAACCAGATCGTCTACATAAACTCCGACAATTAAGAGATTACCACCCTCTTTTCTCGTGTACACTGCATGCTCCAAACCACATCTTTCAAACTTCAAACCTTTTAGACACTTATCCAATCTCGAGTTCCATGCTCTAGGAGCTTGTCGAAGCCCATAAAGTGCCTTTGACAGCTTATACACTTGCTCCGGGTGATTGGCCTTCACGTACCCCTCCGGTTGTGTGACGTACACTTCCTCCTCGAGATTCCCATTTAGAAACGCCGACTTTACGTCTAAATGGTGTACCTTCCAGCCACGTGAGCTTGCGAGAGCAAGCAAGATTCGAATTGTTTCAAGTCGCGCAACCGGTGCGAACACCTCATCGAAATCAACTCCGGGTTTTTGAACGTAACCCTTGGCGACTAGTCTTGCTTTGTACTTTATTATCTTACCATTTGGATCCCTTTTCAGCTTGAAGAGCCATTTAAGTCCAATGGGTTTTCGACCTGCAGGTAAATCAACTAGACTCCAAGTCTTGTTTCTTTCAATTGCATCTAACTCAGACTTCATTGCTTTTACCCATTCACGATCTTTAGCAGCCACCGAATACGTTGTAGGTTCATCTACATCTTGCATGAACATGAGTTGCTCGGGTTCTAATTCGATCTGATCAGTTTCCTCATATATTTCAGCAAGGCTTCTATACCTTTTAGGTGCTCCTCCTCCCGTTGAACTTGATGCGGTACTAGACGAACCCACTGAAGCAACAGGTGACTCGATTGGGACAGATTCATTCTGATCAGCGTTTAATTGAGATTCACCCAGGGGCTGACTTTGAGGAGTTTCTGGATCAGTGAACGGTTCAACCGATTCGCCACTTTCAGCTTCTACATCGGGATTTTCTTGTTTGTAACCTTCAACAATGAAGGTAGCACCCACCTTACCTTTAAACTTGATCGTATCATCCCATGGCCATGCTTTATACTCTTCAAACCGCACATCTCTGCTCACTCGAATTCTTCCCGAAACTGGATCGAGAAGTCGATAAGCCTTGCTGCCCGTTTCAGTTCCAAGATGTACCAACATCTCACTCCGGCTATCAAGTTTACGTTGTTGTCCTCTTAATACCTTTGAGTGTGCAACACAGCCAAATACTCTAAGACGCCCAATGTTGGGTCTTTTCCCAGACCAAGCTTCGTAGGGTGTTTTGTCATTAAGAGCTTTTGTGGAAACCCGATTCAGAATGTATACGGCCTGACGAACTGCTTCTCCCCACAATACTTCAGGTACTTTCATGTACTTCATCATGCTTCGCGCCATCTCAATTACCATCCGATTTCGCCTTTCAACGACACCATTCTGCTGTGGAGAGTACGGTGCTGAAAACTGATGATTTAAACCCGTTTCATCACAATACATCGTGAATGATTTCGAAAGGAATTCACCGCCACGATCAGACCGTAAGGTTTTAACTTTTTCATCTGTTACATTCTCAATTAACAGACGAAATTTCTGAAAAGAACTAAGTGCCTCATCCTTCGATTTCAACAGATAAATCCACATCACACGACTAAAATCATCAACGAGTAAAAGAAAGTACCGATTACCCGAGGCTGTTGGTGGTGTGATTGGCCCACATAAGTCGGCATGAATGAGTTCCAATCTCGTTTTTGCTTTGTAAATTGCCTGTGCTGGAAACGAGTTCCGGGTCTGTTTTCCTTCTAAACAACTCTTGCACAACGTGGACGGTTGCTCGATCTTATCCAATCCATACACCATGTCTTTGTCACGCATTTGCTTCAACATCTGAAAATTAACGTGGCCTAGGCGTGAGTGCCACAACCACGATGACTCCTCCTTCCTACTCAAAAAACAATGTGGTTCCTCATGACTTAAAACAATCTTATACAAACGATTTTTGGATTGTTTTACTTTCATCAAGAGTCTTCCCTTCTTGTCATGAATCCACAAAAATAACCCATGCATCAGAATTCTATCACCATCTTGTGCAAGTTGCCCCAAGCTTATGATATTGTTACATAAGCTTGGGATGTAATACACATCCCGTAACATCCGCTTCTCACCGTTTTTGCATATAAAAAATATGGATCCTTTACCTTCTATTCGAACCCTTGAATCATCTCCGAACCGAACGTAACCTCGAACGGATTCATTCAACTCAGAAAACTTCTCCTTGTCACCCGTCATATGGTTGCTAGCACCATTGTCAAGGAACCATATTTTAGTCGTGTTGCTTCCTTCATTCGAACTTCTCAGCGTTGGAGTTACATGTTTCTCATTCAAATACACCTCCTCGATCACTTCATGAACGGTGTTAGAGGCGGCGAGAAGAAGTGCCGGTTCATCATCTTCTTGTGTTAAATTAGCCTCTTGAATTCTTTCTTTGCGTGGGTTCCTGCACTCATATGCAAAGTGTCCAAACTCCTGGCAGTTGTAGCATTGAATCTTGTTCTTATCACGGGTACTTGACGATCCACGGCCTCCATCTCGACTCTGATAAAAGCCACCACCACGTCGTCCTCCACGGCTGCTATTAAAACCGCCCCTTCCTCGACCTCTGCCTCGACCTCGACTACTCGAGGCAACAGATCGATAATTTCGTTGCACGGGTTTTTTTTCTTCATCGCCCTTCTTCTTGGCCTTCTCTAACCACTCTTGATATGACAACAAAAGTTTCCCTTCTCCACTATCACTTTGGCCTCGAACCCTTTCTTCATGTGCCTTCAGCCTACCTATAACCTCTTCAACGGTCATCCTGTCGAGATCTGCAAATTGCTCTATAGTGGAAGCAATTTGCAAGAACTTACTCGGAACGGCTCGGAGTAATTTCTTCACAACGTAAGCTTCATCAACCTTTTCTCCTAAAGCCCGGATGTTACTTACAATGTTGTTTACCTTCACGGCAAAGTCGTCTATTACCTCCGTATCCTTCATGCTGAGGGTTTCAAATTCCGCCTTCAAAGTCTGGACCTTCGCAGTCTTGACTCTGTCTGCTCCCATGTACATTGTCTTTAAGGTTCCCCACGCCTCTTTTGCCGTTTGCTTCTCTGCTAGCGACAACAACAAATCCTCGGGGATTCCCTGATAAATGGCTGCTAATGCCATCTTGTCCTTCTTGACTTCCACAACTTCTCTTTGATTCTTGGGCTCGACAGCATCCCAAACTCCCTGTGCTTGCATAAAGACTTTCATCTTGATCGCCCAAGCAGCATAGTTGTTTCTCGATAACATAGGATAGTGGAGGGTAACTTGGCTTTCCTTCTCGGTTTTGTCTGCCATTTTTGCAGATTCGGGTTGGTATTTGGGCATAAACCTCGCTCTGATACCAAGTGTAAATTAAAAACTTGGATCAGACCTGGTAATCTGATACATAGATTGATAAAGGAAGAAGAAGGTATGGGGCAATTTTCTCTCAATTTCTGCACGAAAAGAAAAAGTACATAACAAAACTACTAAAAGAAATAAGCACCTACAAACTAGGGAGAACCACCCATGTTTCAACTAAGCTGGAAAAAAGGAAACAAAATGGCCAACATGGCCTTGATTCGGTCAAAATAAAAACTAAGTAAAACCAACTAAAACAAAACAATTAATTCTGGATTATGCCAACAATGATGGGTTCTTGGAATGTTTACAGATAAGTGCAATGACTTGGAATATAGTACTAATAACATGTTCTTGCAGGCACAAGAGGGCAAATATAGCCAACGATGATTCAAAGCACAAACATGTGAAACTTGATCTCGATCGGTAAGCAACCAATTTGTAGAAAATTCGTATTAAATATCTTCTTAACGATGAGACATATAACATGTTTGTTGGAGGATTCTGAAAATATAGAGAGAAACACTAAGTAATAAATACCTTTGGATAAAAAAACCAAAATTGCGCAAAATCATGCTTTCTTTAAGTTATATTTCGACCCTAATATGCGAGGGTGTCATGAAAGGTTGTTGGCACCAGATTATCTCTTGTGAATACCATGTATAGATTGTAAGTGTTCACCTAATAACTATAGTGTATATGCATGTCCATTTATTGCCCAAAGTGTTGTCGCATGTTTATTGTTGAAGAATTTCTTCGAGTTATATATCAATTAAAAAAGTTGTGTTTTAACTTTTAAGATTCAATATATCTATTTGTCCGTGTGTTTAAAAAACAATCGCTTGTTTAAATGATAACATAAGATCATGTTCCAATTGATACACAAGAAACAACAAGGGTGTATTTCACATCAAATAAAATGGTACACAAGAAATTAATTACAATGGTCAAAGAAAATGTAGGGTGTCTTTCAAATCAAATAAGCATCTCAACAAAACACAATGAATCCCAAACTTAACACACAAATTAAATAAAGAAGTTATGACATGATCAAACAAACGAAAATACCATTGAAAATGGAACGTCTACGTACACTGGTAGCCGGAAGGGACATCCTTTTCACAGAAGTTAACCAACAAGCTCAATACTACGGGTACATTGAGGTTAATACCCAAGACATTAGATTTAATGGCATTGCAAATGCAGACTGATGCCTCGAGGTCACCAAGGTTTTCGAGGACGAAGGTGCAGCAAAGTGATTCTGATGGGGTTCCTACAACGACTCCGTTAAGCAAGTTATTCAGCAAGTTGGTACACAGACCAAACCTGCGAGGATCTTCAGGGCAAGTTGCACTTATCAAAGTGAAAAAGAGAAGGTTGAGAGTGAGGAGAAAAACAGTTGTTCCCAAAGCCTTGATGGAAGCCATTTTTAGGATGTTCAAGTGGTTAGCCTAATGAAAGAGTCAAGAAGTAGTAGACAGTTTTGTAGTGTAGCAATGATGAAATGCTTAATGGTATATTTATGGATAAGAGAATGAATTATTTAAAGGTTGTTTTTATTTCTTATTAATTTTTAATTCCAAGGGGATTAAGAAAATTATAGAGGCTCAATCACGTGGCTTTTATGTTAATAAGATAGGAGTTAACAAGATAATATTCCACCTAATATTAGTTTGTTGTATAGTATGTGACATGCTAGTTTTCTTTGGTATTTGGAAGCTTTATTTTTTATGTGTTTAACATCATCGGTGAGATGCTTGTTTTCTTTTATATTCATGATGTGAATGGATCCTTGGTCTTCTTTTTTCCTATAACCGTTAACTATACAAATTAACCAATCTCGACCATACATATAGATGATCAATAGTATGGATTAATTCAGTTGTCAAATTTTCTCTCAACCACATTTAAAAACCACCTAAAAATTAGGAGATAAACAAAATATAAACAAAATCAATGATTAAGATTGGGTTTGTAGGGTTTGTACAAACTACTCAGTTTGTATTTGATACTTTTCCTACACACACACACACACATATAATATAAGTTGGTCCTCATAGTTTGTAGGAATTGATGAGTTTGCACTAGATACAACCCCTATATATAGTATTAGGTTCAAATGAGAAGTGCTAAAAAATGATAAGTAAAGAAGTGATCTCCACCATTCATCTGGTCAATAAAGACGACTTTGACCGGACCACCCTCCAGGAATTGCGTCAATCATTCGTGATTAGAAATGGAAATTTTACCCATAGGGGCGGGGATTCCCTGAGGCAAGGATGAAGATTTTTTTTTATACCCGTATCAGGTTCGGAATGAGGACGGGAATTTATTTTCATATCCGTATACTAATGATTGATAACAATCCTTAATGGAAAAGGTAAAAAGTTAAAATTGAATTTGGACTTCGTCATATATATGGATTTGGGCCCAATAGTTAGTTAGTCTTGTAACTTGTTATTTGTTAATACTTAATAGTGTGTGATATCAGATCAGCTATGAGCCTATGACATGCATGTTACATGATGCAGTTTTAAATTAATTTATAAAGTTCCAATATTCTTATTTTTTATATGACAATTTACAGCGATTTTAGTATCTACCTTAGATTAGTTATAATGTCTTTTTTTAACCGAAGACATAACAACATCGAACCAATGAACGACTACAAATTAGTTATGATGTTATAGAATCACGTTTACATGACTTCATTAATTTGTTTACATGATTTTTTTGTTTTCCTTAAATTTAATATTTGTCATTTACCTTAAAGTAAAATTAATGATTTTTTTGTTTTCCTTAAATTTAATATTTGTCATTTACCTTAAAGTTTGATTTTAGTCTTAATTGTCCTATAAATGGATTAGTTATACTATTGTATGTTTATATTTACATGATTAAACTGATTTGTTACACGATTTTTTTGTTTTGTTTTGATTTTTTTATATTAGTCTTCACCAAAATATCAAAATGCATGTTTTTTTTAAAATCAACCAAAAAACCAAATTTTTTTCATGAAATCAACAGAAAACCTAGAAAAAAATCCCTTCCACTTCTAGATGTACGTATCCCGTCGGCCGCTGGGGGTTTGTCACAAAAAACGACTTTTATTCACAGATATTCACATGGTACGTTTATTCATCGACGAATCTTCTTGTGGGACAACGACGACAATGGTTACCGACAACGACGACAAGGGTAAAAAGAAAAAAGCCAGAAAAAAGCAAGCTTAATAATCTAGAGAACATGCATCTTTAAATTATTCTTGAATCACAATACAGAAAAAACCTAATCACATATTAGTGACAGGATTCAAAGTTACAACGGTACAAGCGAAGGTGGCAGACATTTAAACTTCAAATATAACAAAACGTAACACTTCGAATTAATCCCAAACACCCCAAAATCAGAGAACATGAAAAACGTGAACGAACGAAACATAACAAACACACTTGCATGCTGAAGTTATCGATCTACGCACATCGGAAGCCAGCAGGGACCTCCGTTCCACAATTGTTAACCACCAAGCTAAACGAGGCTGGTACATCGAGGTTAATACCCAAGACATTAGCTTTAATGGCCGTGCATAGGCATGTCGCTGCCTCGAGGTCAACAAGGCCTAAGAAGAGGCTGCAGCAAGGTGTCGATGGCGCGGTTCCTACAGAGCCACCCACCAAGTTAAAGAAGCCGGCACACACGCCAAACTTCAGACCGTCACAAGTTCCTGAAGCTGCTGGTAGTGTAGTCTGTGAACTTACCAAGGTGAAGAATAGAAGGTTTAGAGTGAGAAGAAAAGCAGTTGTTCTCAAAGCACTTGAAGCCATTTTGGGATGTGAAAACTAGCTAATACTTCTTAAGTATATATATATGATCAAGAAGCACTAGCTAGTTTTAATTGTGATGTGAAATTACTAAAGTTCCTAATGGTATTTATAGATGAAGATATTGATGAATTCATCGTGAACAGGTAACAACAATTTTTCTAATCGCGCGGGAGGAATAAAAAATTTGTAGAGATCGATACATGTGGGATTTATTAAGTTAATGTAAAGTTTAACTTTATATACCTATAGCAAATACTATTGTCTCATAAAGTAGATTTAACAATTACTATGTTGTTTATATATTATGGATTAATGAAAACATGCAAAACATGTTTAAAACTAGCTATATTCAAAATTCCTTAACTGAAAAACCAATGAAGTTACAAGGTGTGTAGGACCGGTAATCGAAAAGATATCTCGTTCATATTAGATTGGGCATAAGTTTGGCGTTCAAATGGCCTAGATTTGAAAATTTTCGTAATAATATTTTCGTACTTGCCAGAGATAGCAACATGTTTAATCTTTTCGAAAAGGATTAAGAATATAATTGTTCTTCTTCATATTGTTTTTTCTCCTCATCTCATAATGAACATATTTATATAAGGCCAAGTAGCATGGATGGGCTTGGTGTGGGCTTACGGGTTCAGCCGGGTTCGTGCTATGCCACACACAGTTTCGGGAGAGGGTTCGCGAACCCGTCTCTTCTTGTTTCTCTCTCTCTCTCTCTCTCTCTCTCTCTTATATATATATATATATATATATAATATAGTTAAAATTAATAAAAAATGGTAAGGTTATGAAAGGTTGTGTATGTGATTTGAAAGGTTGGGGAGAGTTTGAGGATAGGATAGTGAAAAGCTGTTGTGGCGTTGATGTGACAGTGAAGGTTGAAACCAAATATTTGTGTGATACTCATGGCCTAAGTGAGATTAACCCAGTCCTATCATTCGATCATAACCATAGACGGACCTCATGGGGTTCATGCATGGTGGCCACCGTATTATTTCTCCGGCGAAGGGTAAAAACTTTAGTTTCGCGAATGTGCAACCGTATCATTTTTGAGGGTGGTACCATTAGTAGCGGATCCAGAAAACTTTATGGTTGGAGGCGCATTTAGGGATGTGGAAATTTTTTTGAAACCGAATTTATTTGAACCAAAACGGTTATAAGTTATTCATATTCATATTACATGGTTAGTTAGATTTAATAAATATAACTTATGCACTACAGTTTTTAGTTAACCTTTTTTTAACCTTTTCGGTTCAAGTATAGGATATTTGACTGATTCAAAATAAACCAACCAAATGGTTGAAAAAAGGAATTAGAATATTCATTTAACTAGTTGGGGCCTATGATTTTTATTTGATGGGGGCCTTGGACATCTATTTTAAGGATGTAGGTATTAGAAAAAGAAAATTAACTTGTTACAAATTATTTTGTTGGGGTCCCTTGCCCCTTCTCCTTGTGGACATCTGCCAATGGATATCATATGGTTTTCGAGATTTTTAAGAAGTACACCTAGTTAGAAATCGAAAAAATTCTCTTAAAATCAATTGAAACACCTAAAAACTTACAATCAACCAAAACATCAAAAAATCAAAATAAAACAAAAAACTCAAAAAGTACTTTTGATTCAACAAAAAAATTAAAAAAATCCACCGAAATCAATAAATAAAACTTAAAAAATCTCTCAAAATCAACCAAAGACCTAATTAGATGGTGCCATCATTTAAAAAATGCTTTAGTTCCATTCCTGATCGACCATCACCATCGATTAATTAAGATGATTGGGGATAATCCCGATACTTTCACAAGGTAAACAAAGGCATACCTGCATTTGTTAAAAAAATATCTCAACGACTTTTAGTGTTAGTGAAAGAATATTACTTGATGACTACAAACATATTATCAGTATACTATGCTTTTCAAAAAAAAATATTATCAGTATACTATGATCGTATTTATTAAATAATTACCATAAAGTAAATAAATGATGCATTAATTATGTTAAATTAAAATTGCCACTAATAAATAAGCCACATGAAAGTTATTTGGTATATGAAATGAGTGACAAACAGCCAAATGGCTATTATTAATATATATTGGGTTCATAGCTTTTAGGGCTGTATCGTTAAGAAAGCACCGAAATAGATGGAAGGAGATGATTGCTTTCGGTGAAACTATAGAGAAAGAATAGAGGGAAGCTAGGAACAAAGGCCAATGGAGTTGTTGGGTGGAGTTGGTATGAAAACAATAGAGAAAAGATCGAGCTTCGGTTAGATTCGATCTAGTGGAATTTAAGCTGTACTGGCCAGAAACTAGATTTTATATACAGAATGGGATTTGAGTTTAGATATACATAAGTATCCCAAGATTACCTTACGGATATGTACGTATATGGTAAACAAAACAAGTTTATGATATTGATCAGGTTGTAAATTCGTAACCATCTCAACAGTTAACATTAAGCCTATTCATTGAAAAAGTTATTACTGTATTAGAACAGGGAATTCAACAAGAATAATTTTGTAATCTAGTTCAAATTATAAGTGAATTAGTATTGTTTTTGTGGATGCGGTCAGAATTCAAATTATTTATTATCTGGTATTGATTTGGCCTTTGATCTTCTAGAAACTTAGTTAGAACCCCTATCTTCTAGAAATTTAGTTAGAACCCGTTGCTTTTAGGGAAGAATGATCAAAATATTTGAGCATAAAACATGGGACTATATAAGAGAATTTCGTACATATGTTTTTGCAAAATGATGTTTATGCAAATGTGGTGTTACATGTTCAAGCTTTGTGAAATTGTTATATACATGTTTGATGATAAATGCATATGGATGTTTTATAGATTGTTAATAATCTGGTAATATTATTCTAGTTTTTAACACGTTTGATAATATATCAGTATCATACAAATAAAAACAAGGTAGTCTTATAAATGTAGCAGCAAGAGAGAGAAATTGTAATGCTAGGCATGGTGACTTTGCAAAGTTATATTTATGGATGCAAAGTTTTTGATGTACGAAATAGTGTTATGGGTGCATATTAAATGTCACTATGCCTAGCATAATGACATAGTGAAAGTCTTTCTTTTTCGATTAGCATGTTAGGCCAGTTTTGACTTTTAAAAGTCTTTTTTTTTTTCGATTTTGACCTTATATATTTTTGTTTGTGTTATATAATACTCGATGAAAATTATACCAATGAAAATACATTAAAAACACAACCCATTCATATATTTTGCATCAAACATTATATAACACAAACAAATATATTTAAGGTCAAAGTCGAAAAAATAAGACTGTAAAAAATCAAAACTGGACAATAATTTTGGGACGGAAGGAGTACTTAACTATATACAACATAATAAGAAAGGTACCTTTTGGTATTCTCTCTTTAATCTAATTAATAATTGATCTAGCGTGCTAATTATGACTCGGGACTTTAATTCCATCAGAAAGCCGTCCAAGAAAATTGGCTCATTCATTTCCACTGGTGCAATTCGCAATTTTAACAACTTCATTACAAACACCGATATCACCGAAATGTCATTCATTGACAAGAACTTTACATGGTCTAAGAGCATCTCCAACAAACCTTGCTATAATAGAATAAAAATGTGTTTTTGTTTGCTAAAGTGCTCCAACAGCTTTACTAAACCGTTTGCTAAAATAAAAATGTTTAGAGTTTTTCCTAATTTTTTAATACCTTCCACCAATAGTATAATTGATTGTTTAAAAATTGATTAAAACTTTTATTGAAAGACTAAATTTAATGAATATTTTAATAATATAAGTAATGATGAATTCTCTAAAATAGAAAAGCTGTTGGAGATTGAAAAAAAATGTTTTTAGAGGTTTTTATTTTTCTTTCTCTATTATAGAAACTTTTTAGCAAAGCCGTTGAAGATGCTCTAAGGGAGTCAATTTAAGAGCATTAGGAGTACCCACTCCTTGGGCTGGTCCAGTCAAAGACTGGGCCGCCCACCAGCCCGATTAAAGACTGTTATTGGGCTCTAGGTCCATCGTAAACTGGGCCGGGACAATGACGGATTAGTAGACTGCCCGTAGATGCCCGATACCGCCGGGAGGTGTGCGTGTGTTTGTGGTAGTCGTTTGTTTGTTCGATGCCGCTATGCCTTCTGAAAAAAAGATTCACTTGGAAGAGTTTAAAGACTTGGTGAAGAAAGAATAAAGGGGTGGACGCCATTCCTGTCTATCCTGGTTCGATCCATAGGGTGCGCATGTGGCGATACGTACCTTGACCGTGGGTTGACTTTCGGGTCAGTACATGGTCGCCGAGGATTATTCGGATGCCCGAATAGATCCCGGATACCTCGTCGACTGCATAATGGGACCTGTGCGTGAGTTAACTTCCTTAAAAAAAAGTAGCTAACTTTATAGGATGGATTTCAAAAGGGTCCTATAAACCCATCTTTTTTTGAGGAACTTATTTTTATAAAACATTTTTTTTTCAAACAGTGTTCAAAAAAATAATTACTTTTTTGAACCAGAAACCGAATATAGGACATTTTATTTGACAAGCTGTTCTAAAAACAACGCCTAAACACATTCTATAAACTTTTGTAATGCTTTTGAATAGTACCCTTACTTATTTTGTAGATCTTATAAACTCAATTTTGTTTAGCAAAGGCGACATTTAACGCTTCTAGTCCATCTATTTTAGTCGCATCAATTATGGTGCGTAAATTAGACCCAGTAAAAGTTACCTGCATTGTTTTAAAATTTATTTTAGAAAAATATATAATGCTAATATGATTGAATAAGACCATCTCCAATGGGGTCACCAAATCTTACACTAAACACTACATTTGGTGTAAATGTTACTATTCACATCTCCAATGGGGTCACTATTTTTCACACTAAATTTAGTGTGATGAATAGTATCACACTATATTTGGTGTAACACTATTTTTAACACTATTTTTCAATGTAAAAAAGATTTGGTGTAAAAAATAATGCTACCCATTGGAGAAGATTTACTTGTAACACTAAATCTTACACTATTTTTTACACTATTTTTGACATTTGGTGTAAAAAATAGTGTTACCCATTGGAGATGCTCTAACAAAGAGAGATCAAAGAACATGACACCCATTTAACTACAGAGATAAATAAACAATTAGGTTGTGTTTGATCATTCAAGCGTTTAGGAACAAATGAATAGAATGATAGCTAGAGTATGTGTGCTGGGTGTGTGCTGTGTGTTATGAGTTTATGAATCAAAAGTTGGAAATCATTAATCTAGTTAGTAGTTGGGCATCACCCAAAGGCATGTGGAAAGGCTGATTCCCTACCTTCTCCCTCCCACTCTAACCTCCACCATCTCCATGCCTTCTTCTTGTCTCCACCTTCATGGCTTCATCTTTGATTGGAACTCACATCACATCTCACACCTACCAAAAGTCCAAACCCATGTTCCTCATCAGAAAAAAGAGAGAAAAACCTCAACTCAAAATACATCAATCAACATTGAAAAATCGAAATCCATATCCATTCCAAATTTAGAAAAAAACCACAAACCATTATCAGAAACCAAAATCCTAATCCATCAAGAAAAGAAAATCTAAACGCTTACTCATTATCAAAATAATGAACCATATATATGGCTTGCGAGTTTTTGGTTAGGATGGTCGGATTCATTCTTGTGTTGATATTTTTGGATGTATCGGTTAAGGATTTCATAATTAAAATTTTGTGTATATTTGGTGTAATTTTTAGCATCTTGCTAGTTTTTTTAATATTTTGCGGTTCAATTTTTTTTTTTTTCTTTTTGCTTTTTGCTTTTTTTTCTTTTGGTTTTGTTTTTTTATAAGGTCTTTTTTTTTGTTTCTTTTAAACATCACATGTACTTTATATATTCTTCTTCTTTAGTTGCCATTTAAGAAACGGCAAATTACATAGAATCAGGGTAACTTTTTGTCCGCTTTTGTTTTAAATTATAAAATCTAAAATAAAATCTAAAGCAACTAGTATAAAATAACTAAATTTTTTAATACCCTTACGCCATCCGCAGCCGTGCAGGTGATACCACCTGCACAGGCTGCCACCTCAGCTTTACCACCACCTTACCATTACCTTACCATTTCATCAACAGCCGTACAGGTCATACCACCTGCATTATTTAAATAATAAAATATGTATATATATATATATATTCTGTATGTATATGTATGTGTGTGTGTGTTTTACCGCCTGTGAATGCTCACAGGAGCCTCCCCATACAGCTCACTCACCGGTGAGCCTCGGTGGTGTTACCGGCTGCAAGGGGCCGGTGCAGCCTCCCTCACAGTCGGGCCACGGATGGCCTAAATAAATGAGTGTAAATGACCGATCAAACTTCCATTATTTTCTCATTTCTGGTAAAGTTTTTTTTTTTTTTTTTTCTAATTTATTTAATTTTTATCAAACCGGTAAAAGTGATAAAAAAATTTAGATCACCCGCCTACATCTCATTTATGTGGCAATGGTGTGACATTTTATATTAAATCGACTTCCTGATTTAGAATTTACTCATATATTTTCCTTTATCATCATTTAGCCAGTGGCATATTGACATTACAAAACTAGGAACTTTAACTTTAATTGATGGGTTAGGGACTCAACACACTACTAAGAACATCCACTATGCCCTACCCGATGGCATCGGCTTGGCCATTCGGTTCGTTGGATTGATCTGCAACACCATAGTGGTGGCTTTGGGTTCCAGCACCCCCACCCTCCTTTGGTTTCCAGAAGCCGAGAGGCAACCCACCCCACCCTACCCCCTCACACCCCCTTTCTCTCTCTTGTTTCTCTCTCTTATTTTCTTTTTTCTTTTTCTTATAAGTATGGGTAAGATTTGGTTGAGTATAGTGGATGGTTTGGGTTGGTTTAGGTAAGGTAGTGGAAAAATGATGTGGTAATTGGGTTCATTGGGTTGAAGTGTTACCATAGTGGATTAACAAACAAGGCGTTAATGACGGCACAAATTAACAATTGGTAAACCATTGGAAAATGACTTCACAGGCGTTTTCTGACGAATACGAGCACCAATTAAAAAGTTGGCCGGTAAAAGCTAGCAACGTTTTTTCAACGACCTCTATTGACGGCTAGACTGACAGCTTTCCGATGACTAATTAGAAAGTAAATAAAAACAAAAATAAAGACAACAATGGATAAAATGTTGGTAAATTCCGACTGCCTTTTAGCGGGTAATACACAGTTTTTTAACAGTGGTATACGAAGATGATATAGTGTTGGATAAACTAAGAAACGTGCATCGGGGAACACTTTCCAAATACAATAATTCGACCCTATTAGCCTTGGGTTCACAAATTTCATATTGGGATAATTCTTAATTTTTATTGTTTTCTCAAAGGCTGTGAAAATTGAGACTTATATATATATATATATATATATATATATATATATATATATATCCAATCATCACATAATTTGGATACGTAATTTTCACATCCAATTTTCCAATTTTCACATGCAAGCCAAATAATATGAAAAATTGAGAGTGCAAGTAAAATGATAAATCCTTGATATATACGAAACAACATTATTACAAATTTTCTTTGACGTGTCATTTTTTTTATCATTTACTTGAGGCCGAGACATTTAAGTTTGTGGTTTTTCTCGATCGGTTTCCTTTATTCCATTTCGCTAGCTTCTTGCTAGTTTTTCATCTCAATGAATTGTCGTTTCCAAAAGAAATTATATAGTGTATGTAGATCTTCCCTGTCGACAAAACAACATCCTTCCAGGATCTTCCATCTCGACAAGTGTATCTTTCGACACTCGAGAAACCACAGTCCCTTATTGCCACAGATCGACCACCAACATCTACAAGTAACCACCACCGTCCCCAATATTGGGGAAGGCTGTTGTTCCTTGCAATCACAAGACTAGGAAACTTGTTGAACTAGATTTACAACAAGGGGATGCACTACAAGAAACAGGGGATATTGATATTATAGGATGTCACCAAACTTATATTTCTAAAAGTATGAAGCTAAAAGTTCGTATAGCGACACAACGGACCACAAAGTGACAACTTCACGTTTTAGCCACGACATGACATCACGTATGGGAAATTTTAAGAAAATAAAAGAAAAATACTTGTAGAAAACCTTGTTTAGATCAGATTGCCAATAAGACAATAAGTCAATATATACAAACCTGTTTAATGGATTATACGTATATCGATCGAGTGCGGAGTGTATATGTAGTATTTTTGGAACATTTTGGGAGAGATTGATAGCCAAGTGTTGAGATTTTGCTATGTCGGATCTTTTACCAAATGTTGTTTGGTAAATATAACTTTCATTTTTGCCTAAAAAGAAAATAGAAGATAAAGTGCGATTATATAATAACAAATAACATGAATCTTAATTAGTTATTGAATTAAAATACAAATAATCCAATCACATTAATTGTATGTGATAGGATCCAAGCCTACAATTTATGGAAAAAGAAAAGGTGGCTAACCTCTTACATGAACTAAAACATAAAAGGAAAAAACAAAACATAACAACTCCAAATTAATACCAAACACACCAAAATCAAATAAATTAAGGAAGACCTGAATGAATTAAGAACATAAATTAAACACGATTGCAAAAACTGAAGTTATTTTTTCTAGGCACATTTGTAACCCGAAGCCTCCTTTCCGCAACTGTTAAACACCACACTAAACGAGGCTGGTATATCGAGGTTAATACCCAAGACATTAGCTTTAATGGCCGTGCATAGGCATGCTGCTGCCTCGAACTCAACAAGACCGAGGAGAAGGTTGCAGCAAGGTATCGTTGGTGGGCTTCCTACGACGATGCCACCGAGTATGTTACTGAGAAATCCGGCGCACACACCAAACTTCAGACCGGTCGAAGGACAAGTTGTTGCTGCAGGTAGATATGTCTGTGAAGTTACCAAAGTGAAAAAGAGAAGGTTGAGAGTGAGGAGAAAGGCAGTTGTTCTCAAAGCACTTGATGCCATTGTAATTTGAAAACTAGTTAGTACTTTTTAAGTATATATGATCAAGAAGCAGTAGCTAGTTTTGTGGTGTGAAATTACTGAAGTTCCTAATGGTATTTATAGATGAAGATGATGAATTCAACATGAATAGTTTTTTGTTATTGACAACTTTCTAATAATCTGTAGGAATAAAAAATTATAATAGAGGTTCATGTGGCTTAGTTAATTTAGTGTTACTGAAAGCCAGCCAATGTTTAAAATTAAACAACTATAAGTACTCTCATAGACCTCTTAGCGTACTCTCATATGATTCCATATATGATTCCATAGAGTTAAGCAATATAAGGAGCCGTTTACTTGAACACTTACCCAGTAAGTGCTTACCGGTAAAATTGAACACTATCACTACCATGTCAGACAATATTTTAGTCTCTCAAAACGGTATCGTCAGCAACAATTTACCCGGTAAGCTCTTATCGGGTAAGTGTTGTCGATCTCACTTACCCAGGTGAGACTCTCGATTCATACTATCGCTCTTACCGGGTAAGATTCTAGTCTCCCGTAAGGTAATTAAATTGACTTGGTAAGCACTTATCGGGTAAGCGTCAAGTAAACGGCCCCTAAGTTGATTTAGGGGACATTACTAAATACTTAATTACTTACTGAGGTAAGTGCTTATTGATATTATTTACTTTATAGATTAAGCACAATGAGAGCAAGAAAGTTAACTGGTAAGAGACAACCTAGCGTAAGAATTGAAGGACCGGGATTCTTACCCTGATACGTGTGAGAAACGGCTTTTACTTGTTAAGCATTTACCGGGCTTAAAATGCTTACCAAGAATTTATTTTCATAGTATAAGATGTTAAACGATAAAATAATTGAATGCGAATCTCTTACCGTAAGTGATTACCCGGTTAGAAATTGGTAAACATCCCCGTAATTAAGATAAATTTAATTCGATGAATTGTTCAAACTTAGTTTTCTAGTTCAACCTCTAAATAAACCTAAACTTTCACCTCATTAATGGGCTAAATTTGGTAAAGAAAGAATCTCACAATTATATAAGTTAACATCTAAATTGAGGATTTCAAAAGATGGCCTGGTAGTATGGTTGCCAAGTACGTGGAGGTGGTAATGGTGGCAGTGATCGGTTGCACCAGTGGCTTTCTTTCGCTCGATTGCTCCATGGTCTCTCTGTTTTGGTTCCGATAGTGATTGGCACTACAGAAAATATGACCTATTGCGACCACAAAAGTCATCACTAATCAGCTCTTTTTAAACGACAGATATCTCGTTGTTAATTACCAAGGAAAGTAAGCCATCACTAATTAGTGGTGGATTTCCTAAAAAATCCCTTATTTATTAATTATTTTTAACCAAACATTATTTAATATATAATGAAAATACAAATAATCTATAATCTTAATTTATTAAAGAATAATTGATTGCAAAATATTTATTTTAATTTTTTTTGATTGCAAGTATTTTTAAAACCACCAGAAACAGATTAGCAAGGCGCTAGACCGGTTACACAGGAGACAATCAACACCAAAAAACAGCAAACGACCAAAGACAAAACAAGAACAAAAACGCTCAGCTACTAGAGCTCCTCGATCTATACCATAAAAACGACTCGGAAGTAATGAAATTCACCGTTTTACCGGGAACGAGAGCCTTGTTATTGAAGATCCGATCGTTTCTTCCGCCCCCGTAGGTAAGCAGCCCCAAGTATTTTTCTCCTGGCTGGGGCCTCTTTTACTTTGTAATCAATAATCAAGAAATCTATATCTATATATATATAAAAGTAGGATGTTGGAGATCCTAGGTGGCATCTTCAAAAGCCATGAATCATATTTATCTTTTTTCTCAAATTTTGTATTTTTTTGTATTTTTAATATTTTTAATTAATATAATAATGTCATTCATTATTAGGGTCATTATGTCATACATAAGTTATCAATCTTTTCATTTTTCCTTCAAACTTTTCATTTACCATCCATAAATCATTAAATACATGTTACACTAATATATATATACCAACTACTTACATCAAACATATCCATCAAATTGTTCAAGTCTTTCTTCTACACATTTTTTAGGTAATAAATTTTATATTTTGTTTCATATTTTCTACAAATTATATATTGTTTTTGATGTTTATGCATGTGTTTTATTCAAAATTTGTTTTTTGCTTGACAATGTTTCACTTCTAATAGTAACAATTAAATACTAAAGTATGATTTTCATGGGCTTTTTAGGAGATGGGTTATTTGTGTTTTTTAATTCAATTTATTATTTTTGTTTTTATCCCTAAAATGGTTCTAAAGTATGATTTTTGTGGCTTTTTAGTAGATGATTTATTTGTGTTTCTTAATTCAATTTGTTAATAATATATCTTAAGACAATGTTTCACTCCTAATAGTAACAATCAAATACTAAAGTATCATTTTTATGGGCTTTTTAGGAGATGTGTTATTTGTGTTTTTTATTCAATTTATTATTTTTGTTTTTATCCCTAAAATGGTGTTCTAAAGTATGATTTTTGTGGCTTTTTAGTAGATGATTTATTTGTGTTTCTTAATTTAATTTGTTAATAATATATCTTAACCTTCATTACCTTTTGTTTTTCTATTTTTTATTTACTTGATAAGTTAATTAGCTTTCCATCTCTATATCAAAAACATAAAGTTTATTATGACATAACTATTTTGGTAATTCTAAAACTTTCAACTTTCTAACATTTTTATCTTTATTCTTGAAAATAAAACCTTCATAGATTTCATCTACTCATTTTTTTTTCTCATAATTTGACTATTACTAAATTTACTTTTATCTTTCCTTATCACAACATGTTTTTCTTCAACATGATCGTTTTTCATGTTGTCACTCTCCATTGTTTGATCTGCTTACAATATTTCACAAATTCTTATTTATAAAAAAAAATGTTTTTCAAATAACCTATTTTTCTCCTTCTTCATCACTTGATTTGCTATTCATTCCACAAAAATTTATTTTCAACAAAATTGTTTTTAGTTTGTTGTGAGGATAATAATTTGAATATCATTCATTTCTTAGTTTTGTTGGTATTTTATATTTATATTTTCTATTTTCCTTCTTCTATGTGTTTCATAAGTTTTTACCAACAGAACTGAAGGTGTGTTCTTAGCAACGAAATAAGATGATAACATATATAATATAACTTTAACAAGTAATCTTTGATGGTTATTTTTATTTCGAAAATATTAATCCGGATATACATTCTTTTAGACTTTGATTGAGATTTAAAGTTCTTTTTTTAATCTCAGTCTTTTATATCTTTCAAAGTTTTTGTTTTACTAATTATTTAAAATACTATTAGAATAAGTATTTTTGTTATTTACACGACACTTAAATATTATTACATGTAATTTATATTTACTTAGTAATATTATAATAATAAATTTGCTATAATTAATATAAATAAGCAAATGAATATGAAAATTGATTGCAACAATTGTTAAAAGATATATATATATATATATATGGAGAGAGAGAGGGAGAGAGAAAGAGTCTATATATATATATATCACTTAATTATTAAAATTAATATAAAAAACTGAAATCAATATATAAAACTAATAAAAATGACCAATCAATTTAAATGTTACGCTAATTAATAAAAAGATAGTCTTCTAAATATATGATATATTTATTATCTTTAGTATCGCTCAAAAACATAATTAAAGTAAATCTATATCTATATAATTAAAATTATTACATAAAATATAAAACTACTATAATAATATATAATAAAAATAGAGTCAATATAATAATATGCATAAAAAACTATGAAAACAATATATAAAACTTGAATTAGAAGAATCAATATATTAAATAAAAAAACACCTTATTACAAAGATTAACATGTATAAAAGATTTCATACTCGGTTATTAATTTAGATTAAATCTAACTAAATATGTAAGTTAAATTTGAATAAATATAATAATTTTATTTACATAAATTTAATAAAACCGTCTTCTTTTCATGAATTTATGGACTAACCAAAAATAATGAAACAATCATAAAAAGATCGAAAAAACTCAAACATGTCAAATGAAAAATTAACAATCGTTGTCGAGTGATCACAATATTGACAACTAATGTCTTTTTTTCATACAACACAGGTCAAAAAGGGGTTTCAAGAAGTTTTTTTCCCTAAAGTTGCAAAACGAGTACATTACAATAATTATAAACAAAATAAAAAAAAATATCTCACATTTGTATGAAATCTTTTTCACAAAACAATCTATATATATATATAAAGCCGAAACATGGCATTGCCACGTGGCACTTTCTCCATTTTTCTAAATTTTTTTTTCAATTCTCAATTTTAATTTAATTTAATATTAATTAATATTAGAGTTTATTTTACATTAAATTCAAAACTCTTCGTCTTACTAATGTTATTGAGGTCATTATTAAGACATAAGTATTTCAATTTTTTATTTTTTCTATAAACCTTTCATTTTTCATCTTAACATTTTGCATTTTTAAAATAAAATGTTGCATCAAAAAAGTATATTTATCATTTTCTCTATTATTTTGATTATTTTGCTAATCTAATAGTTTTTATTAAATAAAACTTTATTTTTTCCCATAACCCAAAGTTTATTAAATAATATCAATAACAAAATTTTACAAAAAAAAAAAAAAATCTAAGGTTACTTAAGTGACACAATGAGAATGCTTCACTCATATTTTTTTTTCTTTTCTCATAATTTATAATTTTTTAAAATAAAAAAACTTTTCATTAAATGAGTTTATTTTTTCATTTAACCATTCAACATTAAATTATTTTTAAATAATATAAATACATCCACAAAAATAATTGTTATTCACCTAGGTGGTACCTCCTAAAGACAATAAACATATTTATCTTTTTTTTCTCATTCAATCTCTTTTTTTCCATTTTTTAATATCAAACACTAATTTAATTTCAAGTACTAATTACTCATCAATATTAATTAATTGTCATTTATGTTTGTATTTAAAACAATCTCTTCATTTTCTCTACCTACTTTTCACCTCATAATCATCTCACACTATAAATATCATTGATTCACAATGTTCTTTCTTCATGGTTATCATTTTATCAATTTTCAAGAAAACATTGGAAAAACCAATTCAAGTATGTATCTTTTTTTACCTTTTGTTGTGATTACAACATTTTTTTTGTTTATTATGTCTCTAATATTTTCTTCTTTGTTTTTTTTCTGATGATGGATTAAGATATTGTTTCAAGAAAAGTTTGGGAAAATTAATTCAGGTATGCATCTTTTTTACCTTTTGTTGGGATTATAAAGTTTTTTTTGTATTGTTTATTATGACTTTAATATTTTTTTTCTTTGTTTTTTTTCTTATGTTCGACTACATTTTGCTTATAATATTATAGCTTCTTAAAATAATTGTTTATTGATTACGACAATCAAATTTTGAGTATGCTTTATGTGACCTATTCAGTAGATGAGTTATTTGTGTTTTTCCTCAATTTTTAAAGAATACATAGTAATATATTTTATATCTATTATATATATATATAAATATATATTGAAAGGAACAACCACATCCAATAATGTGGCACTATGGTGTATTAAAAACTTTGAGTATGAGTTTTCTCAAAATTTTGATTTTTAAAATGTTTAATATGTAAATGACTTATGCACCTCTAAAAGAAAGATATATAAGAGTGAGTTTTTTTTTTTTTTTTGTAATTTTCATTTATGGGTTTAACCTACGACTATTCATTTGCTCATTCCTCTAAAACCTTCTTAAAAGAGGGTACTTGAGGAATAGACATGAAAGAGGTAAATTGGTTAGGTAGATCAAAGAATTCTCAATCCAAAAAAAGAATACCTAAAATCTCAAACATCCCGAACATGTACGTGACGATTATCTTCTTCAATGAAAATTAGATTCTTCTAATGGGGCCAACAAGTTCATGTAATCTTTTGTTATGTATTATTCTAATAATCTAATTTGATTAATATGCGTATAAAAGATTATGCAAGTAGTTTCACAATGTTATTTAATATTTATTTAACTTTGAGTATAAATGAAATATTTCATCAATAGATATCGTAATTAATGGAAATATATCTACTCTTTTTTTCAAATATTGGCTTAATTATTTGAGTTTTTTATACATAGAATTGTTTCCTGTTATGTGGTTATAAAAGTTGTAGAATTACTAAAACTGAGTTATTGTTGTTGTTGTCATACTAAGGGTAGCTATCGTTATTTATGATTATAGTGTCTTCGTATATTTTATCTTATCTTTTGTAAACATGCAGAAAATTAAACCAATCCAAATTACAAAGTCAAAGCCAAAACCTTTGCTAGATATTAAATGGTATATGATGTTATTTTTAATTACATTTCTATATCATGTTTATATATAATCACCTAATTTCATGACTTTTGTTCTGTCTATTTTTTGAAGGTAGGAAAGTTGATCTTGATTGGATTGGATTGGATTGATGAAAAATGAGAATGGTAGT
The DNA here is from genome assembly GCA_030169165.1 of Centaurea solstitialis. NCBI lineage: Eukaryota > Viridiplantae > Streptophyta > Magnoliopsida > Asterales > Asteraceae > Centaurea > Centaurea solstitialis. The sequence goes on from CM058042.1 coordinate 7,270,823, forward strand.
TATTTAAAAAATACGACACTATAGCAATTATGTATGCATCTTAAATAACGAACCACCATTAAAAATATAGATTCTTCTAAGTATCCAAATTTCAATTATTTTTCTCGTATTTCTTTTCTTATCAATATAATTATTATCAAATATCTATGTAATTTAATCATTCATCTTCTTTCGTGGCACCCGAATTTATTTATTTATTGTATTTAACGTGACTATTTTATATTTATAAAACATTTAATGTGATATATGTATATATAATTAATTATTTAAAAAATTATTCTTAATTTTATCTATTTTAAAATAACAGCTCATTTACTGTATGTACTTTTCATTTTCTAAATTCTACACATTAATTAGTAAATATGTATATTTTATTTATTATTTACCTAACAATCAATATGAATAAGTTTATATTGTTTTTTTTAGTTTCAAAATTAATGTTTATTTACCATTATTGTTTATTTACAAAATAATCAGTATATTTACAAATTATTTTTATTTACCGTAGTACATTTGTTCATTTTTTATATTTATATAAATTTAAGGTAGTAGCTTGAATGTTCATTCAAATTTTAATCCAATAATGGGGTTGAGTTGTTATTAGTTATATGAAAAATACTTTAATGTGTAAAAGGAAAATGTTGGAATTGAAAATAAGGATAATGTAGTAACTTGAATGTTCATCTAAACTTGTATACATTTTTGGGTTAGATAGTAAGTTTTATTTATTTAAAGAAATATTTCATGCAATTTTAAACATTTTAGTTTTATCGTTTTATATAAACCAATATTATATGAAAACATCTCGATTTTGTAACAATGGTTTTGAGCAAATGCAACGAACGACGATTACAATCTACATATAACTAAAAAGTTACTTGCACTACCGCGCAACGCGCGGTACTGACACTAGTTTGCATAATAAACGTCATGATTATAATCGACGGAATCATATATTTGTTTTCTAAGTTTTAGTTATAACTTATTAATTATATATAATGAAAAACAAATTAAGGATGATAAGGTGGATTCATATAAAAATGAATATTGATACTCATTATTTTTAATACCTAATACATGATTATCGGCCAAATTAACTTCAATATTTTATTTAAGCTTAACAATACTTTTTAAAATAAAAAATAATACCACCGCGCAAACCGCGGTGCCGAAATAACATATAATCAATATTTTTGCTTTCAGATGCAGAACATTGAAGTTAAATTATAATGCAAGTTACACATTTCAATTGTGGTATTCAGTTGGATTATTGAAAGCGGACTTTATGCCATATAGTTTCATTTCGTTTTTTAAGTCTTTCAAATCACTACTTACAGTTTCAATGTTATTCTTATTTTCGTGATCGAATAGTATTCCATTTAGTAGTAATCTATAAGCTAATCCAATCTATATCAAGTATATAATCACTCAAACGACAAACATGTTTATTGTCATTTGTCATTGATTTATTTAGACAATATCATTCAGTTATGCCAAAAATAACACAAAGTACATAATTGATAGGATGATTGATGGTAGAGTATATCTAATCCAAAATGTATATCATATAAACAAAGACGTATTTACATAGAATAAACGAATGAAACTTATTAAATATAACTAACAAACAATATTTTATGTTATTTTCTGAACACCGTGCAACGCGCGGTGCGGGCCACAAGTATATATAAAAGCAAATCCTAGAGGTTGCTTAGGTGGCACCATGAGAAGCCTTCATTCACCTCTAGGATTTTTCTCATAATTTTGAATTTTTTTAAATAAAAAAAACCTATCATTAAATGAGTTTAACCTTTCATTTTCTTTATCATTTTACATAATATATATAACTTCAATGTCTTACAATTTTTAATATAACAAGTTAATAACTTTCCATCAACATTGATGGTTATTTATTTTTGCAATTAATATCATCTTTTCATTTTCCTACCTACTCTTCATCTCCAAAGTATTTATACTACAACATACATCATCCATTCACCATATTTTTTTCATGATGATTATCATGTTTATAGTAATTTTTTTTGTTTATTTCATCTCTATTTTTTTTTCTTTTGTTTATTTCGAGAAACTAATCCATATACAATATATGTGCTTTGTAGGAATTTTGTTAGAGATTTTAGAGTTTATTTATCATGTTTAAATAAACTTTGAGAGACAATGTATGCATTGCTTTTACCTTTTGTTAAGATTTTAAAGTTTTTTTTTGTTTATTTCATCTCTATTATTTTTTTCTTTGGATTACTTCGAGAAAACTAATCCATATACCATTAATCATATATATATATATATGCATTTTGTAGGAACTTTATTGGGGCTTTTAGAGTCTAGCTATTTAACGAAGGTATTTTTATGTTTCTTATATTTTTTTTTGAAAAGCAAAACTACCATTAAACCCAAGAAAAACAACCAAACCAAACACCAATCCAAAGTCAAAAAAACCAGGAACAGCAATTACAGGAACAAACCAACCACAACAGAAACCAAACCAAAGAAAAGCCCAAGGCTTTCACCAGCAGCAACAAAATCAGCAACGCTAACCGAAAGGATCACCGAAATAGCAGCAGCATCAGGGAATGTAGCCAGTTTGCGAGAAGTAAACCACCACGACTCCACAGAGACGCGCCGTATAGCTTCCGGCAGCTCCGCCACCGCAACGCACCAGAATTCCGAATCCAAAATCTGAATACAAACGAACCCATCGACCACAACAGCAGAACTAACTCGCACTAATTCTCGGGTCTATAAACCACTCGTTCCACTGCAGGTTCATATCACGACATCTTGCCACCCAATCGAAGCTCTTAACTTGAAATTCAAAGAACAAATCCTCCAGCTTACGCTTAAAATTATCGAAAACCACCCGATTACGATACGCCCAAATCAAATAAAGGAAAACCCACGATACCTCCTCCCAAAGCCGCGGTTTATCTGGGTCAGTGGCCCTGTCCAGGAGTTCAAAGACCGAAGAGGTATTACTGATGTCCACTCTCCACCACCTAGCCACAGCTACCTAGATGTTCTTTGCCGCCGTACAACCAAACAGCACGTGATCAACAGTCTCCACCGCCTCCGAACATACGGGACACAGGAACGAGTCTAGATCAATTCCTTTCTTGTCCAAGGCCTCTCTAGTAGGGATCCTTCCACTTCGCACTCTCCACGAATGGATGGCAATCTTTTTTGGAACTAGCTTTGACCACTTCGTTTTCGTCGTGGTATCCTCGAGCACTTCTGTCTTATCCCTGAAAATATCCTTCAAAGCTTTGACCGAGAAGACACCATCGCTGGAAAGACTCCATTTGTATGTGTCACGCAAATTAGATGCCGGAGCCCAGTCCTGTAAAAGAGAGAGCAGTTGGTTAAATTCTCCCACCTCCCCCCCTTGGTTCCCTCCTCCAATTCCAACAACCGGACCACCCTTCATCTACTCTCACCCACCTATCCGCCACACTTACTTCCTTATCTACCTCAAGCCTCCAGAGCCGGTTGAATTTGTCGGCTAGAATGACACCGCCCGCCCACCGATCCTTCCAAAACGACGTCCCTACACCATTACTCACCTCCACACCCACCGAATTTGGCAAATCAATACCCACACCCTCCAACTCCCTACACACTTTGATCACCCCACCCCACACCGAACTCCTCCCACCACCCCGACTCTCCCTACTACTAAATCCCCCCTCACTCCCGTAAATACTCTTAATAACTTTAACCCACAACCCAGATTTTTCGGTTACAAATTTCCACCACCACTTACCCAACAAACTTCGATTCGCCGCTTCCAAACTCCCAATATCTAAACCCCCGTTTCCAAACTTTCTAAGCGTTCTCTCCCACTTTATCCATGACACTCCTACGCTACTCTCACCTTCTTGGTTTGACCCCCCACCCCCACCCCAAAAAAACCGCGACCTTATTCCCTCAAGCTCACGTAACACTCCTCGAGGTGCTCGGAAAAGCGACAAGAAGTATAGGACTAGACTACCAAGGACCGATTTGACCAAAGTAAGACGGCCTCCAAAGGACAAAGTCTTGGCTCTCCAAGAATTAAGTTTGTTCTTCATTTTATCGATTACTAACTTCCAACTCCCGATCCGGTTCATGTTAAGACCCAAAGGAAGGCCAAGGAACGTTAGAGGTAACGAGCTCCAACCACACCCACAATCATTAGCAATCGCTTGCACTTCTTCTCTAGGAACTAGTATCCCGATAAGTTTGCTTTTGAGAAAATTCACCTTTAAGCCCGAGATCTCTTTGTAACATCGGAGAATCATCATTAGGTTTTTTATATTGACATGCGACCAAGTACCGAAAAAAAATACATCATCCGCATATTGAAGATGTGACACCTCTACCCCGTCTTTGCCAACTCTACAACCTTCGAAAAGACCCTTTTCACTCGCCTCGAGCATAAGGACATTTAATCCTTCCGCTACTATGAGGAAATGAAAAGGTGCAAGTGGATCACCTTGTCTAATTCCCCGTGTCATCTTGAACTCCTTAGTTGGAGAACCGTTCACTAAAATTGACACCGACGCCGACTCAAGGCAAGCTTTCACCCAGTTACACCACTTTTCACCAAAACCCATCAACTTCAATAAATCCAAAAGAAAATCCCATTCAACACTATCATACGCCTTTTCGAAATCAACTTTAAAAAGCATACCTTCTTTTTTGACTTCCGGAGATCCTCCACCACTTCGTTTGCAATTAGCACTCCATCGAGGATGTATCTCCCTTGAATGAAGGCCGATTGCGTGTCTCCAATGATGTTTTTTTATCACTTTCTTCAATCTCTCCGTAAGCACCTTCGAAAGTATATTGTAGAAGATCCCAACAAGACTTATCGGCCGATACTCATTTAGACCGACCGGGTTCTTCACTTTAGGAATCAACGTTACAAAGGAGGCATTACATCCTTTGCTAATATCCATTTTCTCCCAAAAGTTGTCAAACGCTCGAAGAAAATCTCCCTTTACGACGTCCCAAAATTTCCTAACGAATTTTATTGTGATGCCGTCCGGGCCCGGGGCCTTATTGTTACCACACGCTTTAATTGCTTCAAAAATTTCCGCTTCCGAGAATGGCATTTCAAGGGCAGCCGCTTCCTCCAAATGAATCTTTTTGAACTTTTCGGATCTAAAAACCGCACCACTTGTTTTTGGGATGAAAAGCGCTTTTTGAAAAAATCCATCACCACACTTTTTAGTCTCGAAGGTTCTTCGACCCACTCGGCATTAACATTAATGCCTTTCAACCCATTTACCCGATTCCTTTTCCGAATCGCCGCGTGAAATACCTTTGAGTTCTCATCTCCATCCACAATCCACTTTAGTTTCGCTTTTTGTCTTAACATATCAGCTTTCCGTTTCTCCGCAAGCAACCACTTCTCTCTCACCTCCAGCCAATTAGATCTTTCTACATCGTTTAACTCCCTACTTTCAGCCAATACCTCCATATCTTTCACAGCAGCCTTTAACCGATTGATTTCGTTTTGACAAGCATTCGCCCCGCCTCGGTTCCTCTCATGTAAGGCCAAACGGACGTTTTTTAGTTTTTCAATAAGCCTTCTTTCCGGAATGGAAGTAGCAGGCTCACGGGACCACGTATTCGTTATCAGCTCTTCCGCTTCCTTTTCCTCCAACCAAGTATCGAACACCTTTATAGCTTTTGGTCCGAAGTTTACCGAAGAATCACTAAGCATGATCGGATAGTGATCCGACCACCTTCTTTCCAAAAGTTACAGCTCCCAAACCGGTCCACGTCTCTCCAAAATTCCTAGATATCAAAAAACGGTCTAGCTTGCTAAGCTTTCTGCCATCATCACTGATTCTCGAAAACTTCCGATTACTTAGGCCAATTTCAACCAACTCACAATTCCGAATGAACGCATTGAATTCCGCAACACCTCTTCTATTTGTTTCCGTATTAAACCTCTCATGATCGCCTCTGACCTCATTAAAATCCCCAAAAACGCACCATTTAGCTTCAAAACTACTGCATATGGCTTCTACCACTTGCCAAGTTTCAAATCTATCCTTTTGCTCCCTTGGGCCATACACGTTTATGAATCCTACCAACCCATTTACCCCTGTCCACTTCCCTACTATCGCTAATATATTTCTTTCTGCCACAAAATGCTCACACTTAAAACACCCAGTGTCCCAAATAAGCACAAGGCCCCCTGATTTCCCTACGGCCGGGGCGTGGACAAAATCACCGTTGTCCCAACCCCAAATACACCTCACTTGCTCCTTATCCCACTTCCCTAGTTTTGTCTCCTGAACCCCTAACACACTGGGTTTCTCTTTCCGGCATATATCCTTAACCCACGAGGTCTTTAGAGGGTTTCCCAACCCTCTCGCATTTAAGGAAATAACTTTCATAAATCCTAACAATAACCGAACACTGGACACTAACCTTCCGCTATTCATACTCCCGCGTGTGTACCGTCTGACACCTCAATGTTACTTGAGGCCCACCGGATACCCAATTTTGATCCGAACTCTTCTAAGCTTTTGGATGAACCCGGAATCGCTGCTGAGGTTTTCGATCCCTGCTGAGCACCTGAATTGCTTTTGCTCTGCCTCTGCTTGGTTCCTACCCGCTTCATTGCATTATTCCTGGCCATCCGCTTAAGTAAGTGAAAACTTATTTTTCCTTTTCCAAGTGAACCCATCTCACCTACGTTGGCTTTCGAGCGATCTGTATCAGTTCCTTTCTTTCTCCTTAGTACTTGACTTGCACTACCGGCTGCTGTTGGTTGGCTTAGGCGAGCTCCAAACGACTTTGAGGATGAATGAACAGAATTGTTTTTCAACCGTGTCTCCTTTCCCCTCTTCAGATGATCGGAATTATCTTCTTTGTTTTTACTCCTGGTTTCCCAACTTTAGGTGGAAGATCCCCTCCTTGGCCATGGTCTGACCCTATCGAGCTTGGAACTATGTTAGGAAAGACATCGGACACAGGCCCAACAGGCGCGTCCGGCCCACATTTAGACCCCCCATCTCCGCTAGGGCACTCCAGCCCATTAGCGCAAGGCGTTGGCCCAACAGACCCAACACCCTTCCCCAAGTTACTGGGGAACTCCAAGCCCACATCTCCTCGAATCTCTCCACCAGGCGACTCCTCGAGAGCCTCAACCTCAACCACCGGCCGGCTTGCCTCCTTCCGGTGATGCCGCCGGAGTTTGCCGAACTCCTTCCGAAAACCTTCCATCATTATCGTTACCCTCTTGTACCGCCCTGTTTCCTCCTACAGATCCTAATCCAACGTCACCCCCCTTAAACAACCTCTCCTCACCCCCCAGAAACTCCTGATCACGATCACCCGTCCTCCCTTCACACCTGCTTTCTCCACCATCCTCCAAATCCTCCGTCCAATCAGAAGGGATTGACGATTCATCCTCGAGATCCTCCTCATCAGACAAGACCTTCGCATCCCATCCTTGCGAAACACCATTATCGAACTCTGAGACCGTTACTCTGTAGTAGAAACCATCAATCTGAACGAATTTTATTTCCTCAATCCCTGGAGCCAGAGAAGTTACTATTTTGGCCTTCCCGAACTCCATCTGTGAGGAGTCATCCCATTCACAATTGACAAGCTCCGATACTTTCCCCCACTTTGACGCAACAGCTTCAAAAGTTTTACGAACCAGCCATGCAGTGGCACCCCTGCAATCTTTAGCCATGTCACTCTCTCCCCTGCTCTGAACCCGGACGACCATCTACTGAGATCTTTTAACCAGTGATGAAGGCCGTGATTTTTATTTTCCAAAATAATGAGCATTGACTTTTCTTCATCGAATACCAGCAAAACATTCCTTCTTCCTATATACTTAAACGAGCAGTCTGAGAGACTTTCAGATTTGCATAGAGCCATAACCGCCTCCATGTCCTCGACTTTCCTCAAATGACCCACTAGACACCGGTTCAGCTTCTTAATCAGCTCAGCATCCGCAACCCACTTCCCAACAACTTCAGGGTTCTGGTTCGCGTCCGGTGGGTTGAGCCCTGGTTCTTTGCCGCCCACCACCGCTTCTTTGTACGTCTTCTTCACGCAATCCCTTCTATCTGCCGGTCTAACTCTGTCTCTATCTCTCTAGCCACTCCACTGCGCCTCCTTCGGATGATGACGTTTCCTATTCTCATCGGCCATAAAAGCTCTCAGCTTGAACAGGCCAATCCAAATGCTGTTCAGCTTCCTCTCACAGATACTCACATCGATCTCACCTTTGAACCTCACGAAGCCAAATCTCTTACCGTTCGCAAGCCTTCGTCTGGCCATGTAGATGTCCCCAACTTCCCCGTAGCGCTTGAAAACCCTCCACATCTCCGCTACTTCCCAATTCTCCGGAAAGTTGTAGAACAAGAACGGGGTTAGCCTTTTGTTTTGTCTTCCATGGAAATCGTAAACCCTAGCTGTCCGACTATACCTATCGTCGCTAATCCTAGCACCGAGCCTACCTCCGGCGACCCTCACCCTCCCTCTCTCCTCTCTTTTCTCTCTCACTCTCTCTCCTCTCATTTTTCTATGGTTCCCTCAACTTTTTTAATGATTTTATTTATTTCCATGATATTTTAACCTTTATGTTTCTTATATGTTTTCAATGAATGTCTTTTTTATAGTTGTTTTCCAATTTTGCTTGCAACAACTATTCATCAATAAAATTTCAAATATATGCTCTAAAATTTAATTGGTTTATGATTTTTTTAATGTTTTAATTTATTTTGTTTCAGATAACTAATCACTATTAAAATAGTTTCAATATTAACAAATCCATATCTATATATCTATATATAAAAGCAAATCCTAGAGGTTGTTTAGGTGGCACCATGAGAAGTCTTCATTCACCTCTAGGAATTTTCTCATAATTTTGAATTTTTTTAATTAAAAAAAATCTATCATTAAATGAGTTTAACTTTTCATTTTTCTTTATCATTTTACATAATATATATAACTTCAATGTCTTACAATTTTTAATATAACAAGTTAATAATTTTCCATCAACATTGATGATAATTTATTTTTGCAATTAATATCATCTTTTCATTTTCCTACATACTGTTCATCTCCAAAGTATTTATACTACAACATAGATCATCCATTCACCATATTTTTTTTCATGATGATTATCATGTTTATAGTAATTTTTTTGTTTATTTCATCTCTATTTTTTTCTTTTGTTTATTTTGAGAAACTAATCCATATACAATATATGTGCTTTGTAGGAATTTTGTTGGAGAAGCATCCATTCACCTCTATTCGAAGAACAAATATTTTTTTAAAGAATATTTCGCTACCGCGCAACGCGCGGTCCACATCACCCAGATGGAAAACCAATTTAATTAGGACTATTAATTGAATAGTTGGCATTCTCATTTAAATCTGTATACAGTGGCGGATCTAAGATTTTGTCATAGTAGGGGCACCTCTAAGGTAATTGTAAATGCACGTAGAGTAGTTTTAGACTAAATCAACCATTTCAAAAGCCTTTTAAAGTTTTCTTTTGCTTGATTTCAATGAATTTCTAAGTTTTTATTTTGTCGGTTTCGAAAGACTTTTTTGGTTTTTGGTTTTTCGTCTTCAAGGGTTTTTGGTCGAGTTCCAATTAGAATGATCAACGCTTCAAATTCACTTCTCACACTTCTCGTATATAATAAACTAGAGTTAAATGCAAATTTGGTCCTTGTGGTTTTCAAAAATTAATGACTAAGGCCTCTAACTAACTTTTAACTACCAAGGTCCTTGTACTTTTGGTTTTTATAACACATGTAGTCCTTTTTATAAATAACATTAAAACAATTAAAGTTAAGAAGGGGCAATTTTGTCCATTCACTTTTTCTATGCATTTAATGTTAGTTTATAACATATTTGATATCTCTTTAATTAAAATAAATAGTTAGATTTATTTGGTCATTTTTTGATATATTATACTATTTTTATGTCAAATAAAACATGTATATATTCTCTTTTATATTGATTACGTAAAATTTAATACCATCCCTAATTATATCTATTTACTTTACAAGTATTAGGTTCAAATGAGAAGTGCTAAAAAAATGGAAAGTAGAGAAGTGATCTCCACCACTCATCCGATCAATGAAGACGACTTTGACCAGGTCCCCTCCTTTAACAATCTCCACCCTCTCATGTTTCGCGTCAATCCTCCGTGATCACGTCAACCGTAACCGGTCAAAGCCGTCTTTATTGATCGGATGAGTGGTGAAGATCACTTATCTACTTCTCATTTTTTTAGCACTTCTCATTTGAACCTTTCTCTACTTTACAAATTATACAAATATATTTTATATTTTCATGTTAGTTTTATCATCCATTTGAATATAAATAAGATCTACTAACACATTTCTACCTCATATGGTCATTTGGTATCGAATTTACCATGGTTTTTATAGCTAGTGTTATTTAGAACATGATCTTGTGGTGTATGTTTTTTTTCCTATAATGTTTATTATGCATTTTTTAATTTTTTGTGTTATTTTCATACTAAAATTTAGATTAGTGATATACTAAATATGTTATATATTTATTAAAAGGTAAGATTTAAATATGTTATATATTTATTAAAAGGTAAGATTAGTTTTGACAACTTTATTGAGGTCATTAAAGTTAAATTTATTAAAACTTAAAATTTAATGTAATCCTAATATATTAAAATATTACTAGAGGGTGAAATAAATTGAAAATACGTAAATCCTAAAATTGAATAACCACTTTGTAAATAAATAACAAAGCACAAGAAGAAAAATATTGTGTTATTTTTTTTTATGGATGTTAAAACTTAGATGTTATTTTTTTTTTTGTAAACCATAAGAACTAAGTATAAATTTAACTATTTATTTTAAATAAGAGGGGTCAAATGTGTTATTAACTAACATTAAATGCATAGATAAAGTGAATGGACAAAATTGCCCCTTCTTAAATTTATTTTTTTAAATATTATTTATAAGAAGAACCATATGTGTTATAAAACTCAAAAGTACAAGGACATTGTTAGTTAAAAATTACTTAGAAGGACCTTAGTCATTATTTTTTGTAAAGCACAAGGACCAAATTTGCATTTAACTCAATAAACTATAATTATAATTTGTTAAATAATAACTAAGTTTTTAGTTATAATTAAGTTTTTAAATTATCTGTTAACATATAAAATATAAAATAATCAAAATTGTAGACAATTAAATATAAAATAATCTTTAATCAAAAACTATTAAAGGATAGATAATTATAAATTAATGAGTATTTATTATTTTATTTTATTTATTAACATATAGTTAATGATTAATAAGTTACTGAATACTCTTAAATTATTAAAGAAAAAGTTAGTTAATAATTGATATATAAAACATTAGGTAATCTTTAAATATTATAAGTTAGAGTAAATTATGGATTTGGTCCCTGTGGTTTGAGGTTTTTTATGGATTTAGTCCCTAAACTTCAATAATTATGGATTTGGTCCCTATGGTTTGTATTTCCTTTTGGATTTGGTCCCTAGACCAAGCATCTGTTTACTCTTTCTGTTAACTTCAAGGGTATAAGGGTCATTTCCACTTTTTGTCATTTTGTACTTTAAACACATCAATTAAGTTATTATAAGGAGTACTTAATTGTAAACTATTAAATAATTTTCTATTTATTAAATTGTTAAAAGACACAAATCAAGGGTTTCTGTGCCAAAAGTGAAGTTTACTCTATTTTAAGAGTGTATTGCAATTTTGGTCCCTGTGGTTTAACAAAACCAACACCTTTGGTCCCTACAAAATTTTTATTGCAGAAAAACCATTGTGGTATGCAACTTTGCTTGGTTTTGGTCCCTCATGACTAACACCGTTAGTTATGTCTGTTAAGTTCCTCCCACGTGCCTTGCACATGAGGGCATATCGGTCTTTTTACTAAAAACAAACTACAAGGACCAAAATCTCAAATATTCTTTTAGCATTATACAATTTATTTTAAAATACAATAATTAAAATGCAACCTTATATAAATCAAAGGACCAATCATGTTATTCACTCAAACTTGACCCCACCCCACCTCCACTATACCCATCTTCTTCTTCTTCTTCTTCTTATTACCATGGATTCCAACACCACCCACCCACCACCCAACACCACCACCACCCCTTATTTTACCCATCACTACCACTACCCACTTTATCCACCACCACCACCACCCATCACCATCACCACCACTACCCATAACCCATCACCACCACCCATCACCCATCACCCACCTATTTTACCAATCACTACCACCACCACTTTACCCACCACCATCACCACCAGCCACCTATTTTACCCATCACCACCACCAGACACCTATTTTGCCCATCACCACCACTACCCATCACCATCACCACCATCACCATCACCAACCTATTTTACCCATCATCGCCACCACCCACTTTACCCACCAACCGCCACCCATCACCACCACCACCCAACTATTTTAACCATCACTACCACCACCACCTTACCCACCATCACCACCCACCCATTTTACTCGTCACCACCCCCACCCCCACCTTTACTCGCCTCCATCGACCATTGATGTTGTCTTCTCCGGCAAGACCCCGCCCCCACCACCACTGTCGCCACCACCATTAAAGAAACTTATATACGGAAACCAATGGCAAATCGAAGCAGATCTGATACGGGATGTAGGCGAGATCTGGAATCTTCGAAATCGAAACAGGTGGTCAGCGTTTGGATGGCGTACACGGCATGGTGGTCGCCGGCTGGAGATGACGGTGGTTGGCATGGGCGGCATGACCGCCTGCTGGAGATGGGCGACGGTGGTCAGTGTTTGGACGGCGGCGGTTTGTAATGGGTGAGTAAAAAGAAGAAGAATAAGAGTGGGAGGGGGGATCTGGAAATAGGGTTTGGGTAAATCTATAATTGAGTTTGGGGGGAAGGATGAATTAAAGTGAATTACAATTTTGGTCCTTGTAGTTTGTTTTTAGTAAAAAGACCGATATGCCCTCATGTGCAAGGCACATGAGAGGAACTTAACAGACATAACTAACGGTGTTAGTCATGAGGGACCAAAACCAAGCAAAGTTGCATAACACAATGGTTTTTCTGCAATAAAAATTTTGTAGGGACCAAAGGTGTTGGTTTCGTTAAACCACAGGGACCAAAATTGCAATTCACTCCTATTTTAAATTACAAAATATAAAGCAATTTTCGATTGTTTCTCTTTAAGCTTTTAATAAAAGTCTATTGCCTTTTAAAAAAATCTAAAGCAACTGTTACAAGATAACTTTAATCTTGAATATCCCCAATTATATATTATATTGACCCAGGTCGATTTGAAAACCGTCAAATCGATCTGGACCGTTTAAATTAATTGAATTTGAACGGTGCAGATTAAATTACTCCTTCCCCACTCCTACGTCTTCTCCATTACTGCTTCCTCCCAGTATCCCACTCCCCCGTCCATCGGTTACCCCAATTTCCGCAATACGCATCGTCCACGTTGATGGGCATCCAGGTATATATAATTCAGCAAAATCGATCAAGGCCTCCCAATTCCTCCCCTCTCGCCATTAACCTCCAGCTGGTCTCATTTTCTTCCCTGTACTGCAGGAATTCAATAAACTGAGATTAAAAGTGATTGGGATAATCTAATCAATTGAGGTTAAAATTTCTCAATCCACTGCAGGGAGGTAATTTTTTTTTTCTCCCAAAAACCCTATTTTTCCATTTCAGAAAGTTGTGGCATTGTTACTCCTCTCCACTTCTTCAATAGCTTATTATTCTCATACAGGCACGCCCCTCCATCGAACCTCTCCTGTTGGAGTCTATATAGAACAAGTAACAAATCGACAAAGGTGTTGGAATCCTTAATGGTTTTTGGTTTTTGAACTATGTCAAGAATTTTAAATTATTTCTTGAATTCGTTGGAATTTTGCCTTTATTGGGGTTATACTTTCTATAATTCTATTACCATTTTCACTTGGTAAATCATGTCTTTTGTGCATTGATTTATGATTTTGGTTGTTAATATGTTTTCATCCTGCACCTCTTTTTCATTAAGAAGATTAATATTTAAGTTATTTATCATCATGAAATCTTTATCAATTGTTTCTTCTTTGCAGATTGAATCATTCCATCCAAGATAAGATAAATATGGATGTTTGAGATATAAATAATATGGATATCGTAAATATTGGTAAGAAGGTAGCAATTGTTCTCCAAAATTATTCTCCAAGACTATATTTAGAGGTTTACAAATTATTATGTGGTTGTTCTTGTCGAGACGTTATTGGAAGTGTGTTAAATGTCTGACACATCTAATACTATTGGATGGTTTCAAATTTTCATTCAAAGCTAAATTTGTTTGCCATCTCAAGTGTGTTAAATTTGTCTAATATGCCTTTGTTACTTCTCTCATGGGATTTTTTCTTATAGGGTCATACATAAATTTATTTCAATCATGAAAGGTCGTTTACAGATTTGTTGTTTACTTTTTGATGTTCATCACCATATACTCAAGTGTTGGAAAATTGAATTGTTTATTGATTAAAAAACACAACTCTGTTTCATATAGTTGTAGAAATTTGATTATTGATCTATTATTGAGAGTTTACTTCTTAAAATTTTTTATAAACAATAGGTAACTATAAGGTCGAAAAAGCCAAAACACCTGGACAAAGATCAAATTTAACCAACATTTCCTTAAGGATAAATCTTCTTTTTTATTTTTTCTGTAATTTATAATGAAACACCTCCATGGATTTTCGAGTTCTACGTTTATTCTTATTATTACTATTATTATATTTATAATGGTTTACAACTATCTTTTATATCCATTGTGAATATGGGTTGCAGCCTGCAGGTGTGCAGGTGATCACTTGAAATATGTAGGATATTATATATCGTTATCGGAATGGCTAGGTACTAATCTGACCAAATTTGTTAATGACATATCTGGGTTGGAGAAGAATCTGACCAAATTTGTCCTTATTGGGTGCGTGTGGTGCATTGATGGGATGTGACAAGACTCGAATATACCGGATAGGATATGTAGTTTTGCAGTTCATTGTTCTCTGCATCATTTGGTACATAGATTATCTCAAGTTTGTTTTTAACTCCTTTACTAGCATATTGTTTATCGGAAGCAGCTGCAGGTCTTGGTCACAACTGGAGATGGTGACAAGAGAAAGGAAGGGGGTAATCGAATTTAATTCTCTGATCAAAAGATGATCTTAAAGTTGACAAAGGGGCTGTTTAGCAGAACTCCTATCAGGTTAGCACTTACCGACGTTATTTACCTTATTGACTGTACATGACAAGGATTGAGAAGCTTACCTTGTAAGAAGCAATGCCATGACCAAAAGTCTACCCGGTAATTGTTGGAAATGATTTTTACCTGTAAGGGCTTATCGGGTTTAAGGTTCATTTTCGTGTCTTGTAGGTAAATCGCTCACCTGTGGTAGACTGCTTCTATGTGTTTAAAATTTGTTGCAAGTCTTCAGTAGGTTTGTATCTTAGATGTATTTTGTTCTTTGATTGTAACAGCTTGCCATATTTATTGACATAAAAATATTTATACTTCTCTTAGTGCATCTCCAATTTCTCTTTTCATTTCTGATTCCATCTGTCTTTGTATTTTAATTGTTTCACCATGCACACATTATACCACAGTCCCCTTGGTTTTTTAGTGCAACAAGTGGTTTTGCTGGTGTCTTGTAATTGATTGGGATATGCCTTGTAGTATATCTTATTGTAATCCTTGATATCATATATGTGCATTAATAGGCTTTATTGTGATTCTTGATGTCATGTACATACATTAGTTAAGACATACCTACCTTTTTCCTAATGCTTAATAATAAGATTATGGTTGAACTGTTAGGATTATGTGCGAGACAGTAACAGGGTTACCGTGTCCAATGTTATAAGACACTAGTAGGTCACACCGCTGCACGCCAAAATGAGAACGTTTGGATTACGTGAAAAAATAATTAATTGATTATTAATTATTTAAGAGAGAGAAATAAATAAATAATTAGTTAGATTATTTATAACTAATTAATCAGATAGATTAATTAATAGATAATTATGGAAATTATTATGGAGATAATTACCAAAGAGTTTATATGGAATAAAACTCTTATTAAGTTTTATCCATATAAATAGGGGGTTAGGGGTGTCAGTTTTGATTGATTCATTCAGTCCCAAAAACCCAGAGAACTCTCTCTCTCTCTCTCTCTCCCTTGAAAACCGGCGCCAAATCCAAGTATCAGAAGGGTTCGCGTTCGTTTTTCGGGTAATCCTCGGTGGTGGTCTAGCAACTATCTCAACCGGTGTCAGTAGCGGTGTATCCCCTACTTGCGTTTCAGAGTTGTTATACAAAGGTAATCCTCTAAAAAATCCTTAATAGTATCTGAATGGTTTAGGATTGGATCCTTGTTTGGGAATCAGTTTTTGTTATCCGCTGCGCATGTTTATGCTTCCGGTTCCCAACAGTGGTATCAGAGCCACTTCCTAAACCTAACAGATCAGGTTTAAGCTGTTTGTTAGTTAATTAGGTTTTATAAAAATCGTTAATTTGTTAAAAATCTGATTTTTGTAAACCTAACGAAACGGCGGAACGGCGGCAGTTAGCCGGCCGGACCTCCAGGCCGATCGCCGTCGATTCTCTACCGACCGCACCACCCGATTGGTGGATGCGGTACCGGCTGTCATGATATGCGCTGGCCACACCACCCGCTTGGTGGTTGTGGCGTCGGCCATCGTCGACCGCGAAGGAAAATCACCACCGCACCACCGATTGTGGTGGCGGTGGTGTCGATCGAACCCAAACCGCCGATCGGCGATGGGTAACCATGATCGACCACCTAGGCGGTGGCGATCAATCGGAGGGAGTGGATGGCAGCGGCGATCGCCGCTTGCCTGTCGAACCTCAACCAGCCGCACCACCAGTTACGGTGGTGGCGGCGTTCGCTGTTTTCCATCGCGTGATCGCGGCGGCAATGGTGGTTAAGTCCACTACTGTCGCCGGTGGACTATGGTGGCGATGGTATCAATTGCGGCGGCGGTGGTGGCTTTCCAGCCGCTGCTGTCGCCGACGATTGTTGTTGCGGTGGGCGGCGGTGGTAGCTCCTTAGCTGCTGCCGTCGCCGGTTGATTTTGGTGACAGCGGTGGTTGCTACGGCGGTGGTGGCTATCGAAGTCACCGCTGCCGGCGGCGATTGCGGGAGGTACGGGCGGCGGTGGTGGCAATTGCGTCATCATCGTCGCCGGCGTTGAAAAAACCGCTGATCGACGGCCGAGTTTTTGGCGGATCGGAGGTAATTCGAGGTCGTAGTTCGTTTCAATTGTTTATCTTTAACGAGTCTCAGTTGGGATTTGTTTCCGGATAGACTTCGAGAAAAGAATCGTTTTTTAATCAGATTAGGTTAAAACGATTCAGGATTAAATTAATTTATTTGTTTTAAATTAATTTTGGTTTTATAATTATCCGGCTAAAATTCAGTTGTATTTTAATTCGTTTAATTATGTTAAGTCATAGCTGAACCCTTTTAGACCCGTGGTTGTGTTTTATTTATCCGTTTTATTTATTTGCTTAATTGTTGGGAGGCCTGCGTGCCATTTACAACCCCTTTTGTAATTTAGATTATTTTATTAGACTAGTTGGGAGGCCTGCGTGCCATTTAAACCCATCTTGTAATAACTATTTTAATTACACTAAAGACGGAGACAAAACGACGGCCATGGATCTCGGAGCCAGTGGGAGTGCCAGAAGATGAAGACTTTTGTCACTTAGGGTTGAGACCGTTGTTTTGTGTTGGCTCACAAAACAACATTAGTTTAAGGGTTTAGGCTATGACTGTGCTTTTTATATTTAAATTGCGTGGTTGTTTATTTTACGTAATTGCTATTAAATATAAATTGCCTTTTGAACAAACTGTTTAAAAATTACGAGGATACAAATACAACAGTTAGTGTTTGGATCCAGTTTTTCAAAGTTTTGAAAAAGGAAACTGACAATTTTGACCCTTAGCAAAATCATAGATTAGTAAGTGCAACCCACTTTAGGGGCACCTCCGGTGTAAGGTACATAGGGCGTTGTAAGTGCACACACTATGAACGTCCGTGTTCAAACCGAAACTGGAGGGTGATAAAACTCTGCGAATTATCTCCGGGTGGTACCGGCCAGAGATTGTCCAGGTCCCGGGTGGTGCAATCTATTTTGGTAATTATTTATTCACTGGGTGGTACCAGGCCAAAATGCACTAGAGGGACTAAATATGCACGGATTTTTTTTATCCGATGTCCCGACGATCTAGAAGTCTTATTTTCAGATAGGAATACGATTGGTATAGTTTTACCTACCATAGATCGCATGAGTCGGTTTGACATGATCACATGCTTCCCGACACATGTGAAATATGGATTCTAGTCTAATAAAGTTATTTTAAGGGCAATAATTTATTAGAATTATATAATTATAAACTAAATTGGAATTTATATTCTTCTGTAGATGTCTCCAATTAGCATTCCGTTTTATTCACCTGAGGAATCACTTCGCCTTATCACGGGCAAGTGGAAGCTTACGGGCCAGAACTTTCCAGTTTGGAAATTACACTTACAGAATGTATTGAGTGCCCAGGGTAAGCTTTATGTGATCAATAAGCCCATGTCACGACCTAAAAGCAATGCCCCAGAAGAGGAATTTGCTGAATATTTCAGATTCATGGCAGATGAATCGGATGTAATGTCCATTCTAGTTTTCTCCATGTCACCCGAGTTCACGGGAGACTTGAGAGTAAAATTCTGTCACGAGGTTGTGAGAAATGTAGAGAACCAGCTAGGTTTCTACAAGCACACGGGCAAGCTTTTGATCATGCAAGAGATTCTCTCCCTGAAGCTGCAAAAGGGTCAGTCAGTTAAAAACCATCTTATCGAAATAAGAAGGCTTTTTAAGTGTTTATCACGTCTGGGGTACAAGATGACTCAGGAGGAGTTAGTGTACCTCATGTGGTTCTCCCTCACAAAGGAAGTTCAAGACACAGCTAGTGCCTACATGAAGGAACCAAAGAATGACGTGGATAAAGTTCATGAAGATATCCTGGCCAGTCTAGAGCCAGCACCCGAACCTGCAAATCTCATGGACACTGATATAATTGATGAGCTGGGAGATCTGAGTTGCCCAGAATGCGGCAGCGAGGATATTTGCGAGCACTCGATGAATATCGACCAGATAGAGATCGGTTTACCCGATGCTCTAGGTATCTTTATGATAGATTGCTTAATCACTTCTTATGAATCATGGGTAATTGATACAGGCAGTGGTAACCACATTTGTAATCATTTACAGGGATTCACTAGAAGAAAGACTCTGAGGAAGGACCGTTCGAACCTACGAGTTGGCGAAGGAACTCCATTGATTGCTGAAGCCGTGGGATCTTATAGTCTTAGTTTACCCTCGGGTCTAGTTTTGGAACTGGATAATTGTTATTATATTCCAAATATGATTAAGAATGTATTGTCTTTTGATTTATTGGTAGACCAAGGCTTTTATTATAAATATTCTTATAAAATGATTTCAGTCTTTAAAGATAACATTTTCTATTTTAAAGCTACACCCGTAGATGGTCTATACACTGTAAATCTTAAAGACAACAATAGTGAAATCTATCATATAAGTAAGCGATCCAAGGATATCGAGGATCAGACTTACCTCTGGCATTGTCGTTTGGGCCATATAAACAAGAAACGCGTTGAACTACTCCTAAAAGGAGGTTTTCTTGGCAATTTCGACTATAAACCTTTTGATAATTGCGAATCTTGTTTATCCGGCAAAATGACAAAGCAACCTTTCAACAGTGAGAATGAAAGGGCTACTGACTTGCTTGAAATAATCCACACAGATGTATGTGGACCTTTCAGTCATGTAGCAAGAGGAGGATACCGGTACTTCATCACCTTTACTGACGACTTCAGTAGGTATGGTTATGTCTACTTGATGAGACATAAATCTGAAACCTTTGAGAAATTCAAGGAATATCAGAATGAAGTACAGAATCTACTTGAAAAGAGGATCAAGTTCTTACGGTCAGATCGTGGTGGCGAGTATCTCAGTGATGAGTTTGACAATCATCTGATGGAGTGTGGGATTGTATCCCAACTTACACCTCCGTATACACCTCAGATGAACGGTGTATCAGAAAGGAGAAATCGCACTTTGCTTGACATGGTACGAACGATGATGTGTCATTCTTCGCTGCCAATATCATTCTGGGGACATGCGCTCGAAACAGCAGCACACATACTGAACAGAGCGCCAACAAAGTCGGTAGAAAAGACTCCATACGAGTTGTGGAAGGGTAAGAAACCCAACATATCTTTTCTGAAAATTTGGGGTTGTGAGGTTTACGTCAAACGACCTACCTCAGAAAAACTCAAACCCAAATCCGACAAGTGTTTCTTCGTTGGATATCCCAAGACCACCGTGGGATATTATTTCTACAACCCTGAAGAGAACAAAGTGTTTGTTGCTCGAAATGGAAAATTTCTGGAAGAAAAGTTTCTCAGTTTAGAGAACACCAGAAAGGATGTAGATCTACAGGTAGTAGACGAAGAAAGCACTACACCAGTTGTTGAGCCAGAAATTCAACATAACAATGTTGAACCTCAATCAGAGCCGATTGAGGAAGTGCAAACACAGGACCTTCGCAGATCCAGCAGGGTAAGACAAGAACCAGATAGGTATCTTGGGTTCCTAGTCTCTCAAGATAGCGGAGACTTAAATGAACCAGCATCCTATGGAGAACCTGTGTCAGGCAGTGAGTCTGAACAATGGCAGGAAGCCATGAAGGCCGAGATGCAATCCATGTATAACAATCAAGTTTGGGAGTTGACTGATTTGCCACAACACTGTAAGGCTGTTGGACGCAAATGGGTTTTCAAGAAGAAAACCGACATGGATGGGAACGTACACACCTTCAAAGCCAGACTGGTTGCAAAAGGATTCACGCAAACTCATGGCATTGACTATGATGAAACCTTTTCACCAGTGGCAATGTTAAAGTCAATTAGGATTCTTATGGCCATCTCAGCGTACTTTAATTACGAGATTTGGCAAATGGACGTCAAGACAGCCTTTCTGAATGGAAAATTAACAGAAGACGTCTATATGGAACAACCAGAGGGGTTTGAAGATCCTAAGAATCCTAAAAGGGTGTGTAAGCTGCTAAAATCCATTTATGGATTGAAGCAAGCATCTCGAAGCTGGAACTTACACTTTGATGAACGAATCAAAGAGTTTGGTTTTACCAAAAGTGAGTTCCAGCCGTGTGTCTACACTAAGTTCAGTGGGAGCATAGTAACCTTCTTGGTCTTATACGTAGACGACATTCTACTCATAAGAAACGATGTACCAACTTTACAGAGTGTTAAAAGTTGGTTAAGCAAATGTTTCCAGATGAAGGACCTTGGAGAAGCCGCTTATATACTCGGTATAAAGATCTACAGAAATAGATTTAGGCGGCTTATCGGGCTTAGCCAAAGTACGTATATCGATAAAATCTTGAAGAAATTCAGGATGGATGAATCCAAGAAAGGATTTATCCCGATGCAACATGGCATAGTGTTGAGTAAGACACAGTGTCCTGTTTCTAGTCAAGATCAGGACAAGATGAAATCGGTCCCATATGCCTCTGCAATTGGATCGATTATGTATGCCATGCTGTGTACTAGGCCCGATGTTGCTTACTCAGTAAGTGTTACGAGCAGATACCAACAGAATCCGGGTGAACCCCATTGGGTGGCTGTCAAGAACATCCTTAAATATCTGAGAAGAACGAAGGAAATGTTCTTGGTCTTTGGAGGTGCTGAGGATGAAATTAGTGTCACCGGATACTCTGACGCTAGTTTCCAGACCGACAGAGATGACTTCAGGTCACAGTCAGGGTACGTCTTTACCCTAAACGGAGGTGCGATCTCATGGAAGAGCTCGAAGCAGGACACGATTGCAGACTCAACTACAGAGGCAGAGTACATTGCAGCATCTGATGCGGCAAAGGAAGCTGTCTGGCTAAGGAATTTTCTATCGGATCTCAGAGTGGTTGCCAGTATCTCGAGACCGATCGATATATTCTGTGATAACTCAGGAGCCGTCGCGCAAGCAAAGGAACCTAGAGAGCATCACAAGTCAAGACACGTGCTCAGAAAGTATCACCTCATCCGAGAGATCATTGGAAGAGGAGATGTGAGAATATGCAAAATTCCAACAGAAAACAATGTCGCAGATCCGCTGACAAAGCCACTAGCAAGGGTAAAGCATGAGGCACATGCGAATTCCATTGGGATGCAGTACCTGGAAGCCAGTAGCTAGTTCTTAGTTTATTAATTATTACTGTAGTCTAATTTAGAAACAATGTAATCATGTAAAGTTTTTATTTCACAGTGTGTTGGAAATAAATGGAGGTTTTATTTCATGATTGTTCTAAATTAACTATTTTTGCATATTTAACGTATCCATGATTTTACAAAGTTTTGTATGAAATCTAAAATTTCCGTAGCCACTTATTGAAATGGGAATTTCAGTAAGGAATTTAACGCTATTATGAATACTTGATGATTTATTCAAAGTAGAGAATAAAAGCACAAGTGATGTGACCAAGTATTTATAGGTACCCATCAGAGAGTTTGGGTATTGGAAGTGACCAGTAATCAAGTCTGCTTCATGGAGCCTCAGTCATAAGCACTGACTTGATAGGTTGTCCTTAGACCTGAGATACTTGGTTTGGGAACTCGAGGACTACTGTATTCTTAGCACGTACTAACGCTGCACCGTAACAGGGCGGCCATACGGGACGTGACTAGATGCAGCGGAAGCCGTGGATCCAAATGCAAGTAGTCAAGAAGGGATTTGCACCTCTTTCAAAAGAGAGATATTTCCGGGCCCCTTGACGATTAAGATTGGCAGAAAACGCGTGGCCACGCTCGGATAGAATAACAGGGGTTATTTAGTAATATCCGTTACTGCAGGCAATCGAAATCAGAGTCAAGAAATACTTGATTTTAAGAAATGAATCCTCCACTCCATGTCTTAAATCACTTTAGAAATATCGTGTGCAAAAGGAATGAACCTGTGTACAAATTCAAGCGTGAATTGTATCTCTGGATGTAAGAGATCTTATAACCTGGCTAACCTAAGCGTCTGGCTAGGGACCTCCTTAGGCGAATGGTAACAGTACAGTTACATGTCTAGCACAAGTGGGAGTCTGTTAGGATTATGTGCGAGACAGTAACAGGGTTACCGTGTCCAATGTTATAAGACACTAGTAGGTCACACCGCTGCACGCCAAAATGAGAACGTTTGGATTACGTGAAAAAATAATTAATTGATTATTAATTATTTAAGAGAGAGAAATAAATAAATAATTAGTTAGATTATTTATAATTAATTAATCAGATAGATTAATTAATAGATAATTATGGAAATTATTATGGAGATAATTACCAAAGAGTTTATATGGAATAAAACTCTTATTAAGTTTTATCCATATAAATAGGGGGTTAGGGGTGTCAGTTTTGATTGATTCATTCAGTCCCAAAAACCCAGAAAACTCTCTCTCTCTCTCTCTCTCCCTTGAAAACCGGCGCCAAATCCAAGTATCAGAAGGGTTTGCGTTCGTTTTTCGGGTAATCCTCGGTGGTGGTCTAGCAACTATCTCAACCGGTGTCAGTAGCGGTGTATCCCCTACTTGCGTTTCAGAGTTGTTATACAAAGGTAATCCTCTAAACAATCCTTAATAGTATCTGAATGGTTTAGGATTGGATCCTTGTTTGGGAATCAGTTTTTGTTATCCGCTGCGCATGTTTATGCTTCCGGTTCCCAACATGAACATTACTCAAAAGATAGATTACAGATTTTTAATTAGCTCATTTCTAATTAATGTAAGTGTAACATCCCGTTTCCAGTTAGTTAAAGTTTAACCTTTTTGTTAAGTCTTGAGTTAAGTGGTGTCTTTTGTGTAACCTTCTTATAGGGGTTAAAGTGTAAATTTGTAAAGTATAAGGGTTAGTGTGTTATATATGTATGAATGAGGAAGCCTAGACCTCTCATTTGCACTAAACGAATTTGAGAGAGAGTTAGGGAAATTGGTGAGCTCTTGGGAAATAGCAAGGGAGGAAGGTCAATTCGGATTAGCAAGTTCTTGTTGGTTATTGATTGGTGGCTAATCAGAGGTAAGCATTGGTTGTTTATGGGTTATATATGTTTAATTGTTAGTCTATTCCAAGATTTAGGGTTTTGGTTGATTGTGGATGAAATTGGTGTTCCTTGGATCACCAATTGAGTGTTATGGAGTAGTGTAGTGTTAAAATGGTTGTTGTGATCTTGTAGAGCCTGGAAATACGAAACCATGGCTTTTTGAATCGGTCGAATTGGGTTTGGGATACAAAAGTTATGCCAAAAAGATGAAAACTCGATTTTGGGTTCGTGCTGAATTTCAGCACCTAGCGATCGCTAGGTGATGAAGCTAGCGATCGCTAGCCATGGAAAATGAGGGCTAGCGACCACCTGATGATCGCGAACTCGAACAGAAAGTGGGGAAAAATAGCTAGCGATCGCTAGCTATCAGCCTAGCGATCGCTAGCCTCTGTTTTGTGTGGAAAAACTGTTTTGGCCGTAACTTTCGCGTCTTAGCTCCGATTTTGATACCGTAAAGACCGTTGGGTTCGTAATTGAAATATCTACCTTTCTAGAGAGTCTAGTTTAGGACTAGGCTAAGTGTGTTTCGGTCATGAGCCTTAAGGTGACGTTATGAATGTTATTCATGTGTGCTTTGCTATAATGTGATATATAGGTGATTGTTATACAACCGTGTGGTGAGTTGATCTTAATTACTGTGAAGCGAACCAAGGTGAGTACATTATCCCTTATACGTGGCTTTATGTACAACTTGTATGTGATGCATATATGGTATGAGACTAGCATGTTGTGTGATGACGTACTCATTGTAGTGGTGGTGGCCACCGTGGGTATAGTCCTTGTGTTAAACTGATATCAGTATGTGTGTGGTTCTTACCGGCGTGTACCGTAAGGCCATTAGTGATAGCATGCCTAGTTCTCATATGTGCAATAGTTTGTATTATATTGTTGTGTGTTTGTGGTGTGTGCTCACTAAGCGAAAGCTTACCCCATTGTGTTCTTTTCCCCTTAGATGCAGGTCCGTCTGGAAAGGACAAAGGGAAGGGAAAAGCTTGAAGTTCTGATCATGCTCAAGGCTCAGTTCATTTGGATTTATAATACCGTTAAACTTTAAATTATGTTTTGATTGTTTTCAAACATATATTTGTGATGAACCTTGTTTGAGGATTTGGCTAGTACCTTTTGGTTGAAAACTTAAACCTTTGATTCTAAAAGAAAAATAATAATAATAAATAAATTTTACGTTTTGGGACAATTTCCGCTGTAATGGTTACTTTTATTTCATTTCCGTTTATTTCTCGTTAAAAATGGCAAAAATAAATTCGAGTTGTTACAGTAAGGTGTTAGAGTTTATGTAGTTGGTTCGATTCCCACATGAAATTTCATTAGTATTGTTTTTCATCTCTAATTATTGCACGATTGAAGAGCTTTTAGACACTATTGGTACTGATTTGTTTTAGCAATCGAGTGTAACTACAATTTTACAAGCATACAACTTCTCCTAGAGTCAAGGTATATGTTTAATCCTAGATCCATTTATTTGTTTGTTCATAAACAGGCTTTGATTTATTCAGCTATATAAATTGTTCGCTTTTTGATTGTGTACTGTTTGGTTATGCTGTAGATTGTCATATTTATCTTTGTTTCACCAACTTAATTATCTTTTTTTGTCCAGTTTGAGTTCACTCCCCCCTCCCTTCCATTTCTTTCTAGCATTGAGATTTCTTTGGTGATGTGGGTTGTAGATACCTATTATTAATCTGGTTTTGGCTTTACACTATGCTCTAATTTAGCCAAAAGTCTACCCCTTGAATAGAGTTTTCCTATTTGCTTTACTTTTTTTACGTGATATTTACTATAGCTTTATTCTTTGAACACCTCCTCCAGATATCAATTCTATTTGTGTTTCTTATACGTTTTTTTAGGTGATTGAACTTATACCGGTGTGCTGTTCAGTTTGTGCCTTAAATGCCTCCAACTCCGCTTCAAACATAAGGGAATTTGAAAAAGAAGATTATTTGACGGTAAATCATGTAACGGCTGCTGTCTTTTTGGAGTATCAACAGAGTGGGTTTGTGTTCGTCACGGTTGATAGTTCTGTCACTCTATGGTTGTTTATTACCTTTGCTAATTCGATGTGGTAGTAGTGGTTGTTTTTGTCTCTGCTTTGGTTTTGTATATATCGACCGGGTGTATGTGTTTCCTTGATTTAATAAAGTCCTTTTGATGTTAAAAAAAGTACTGCATATAAAAATGAGCCAAAAATTAATGTTTAGCTTCTCCCCGTTTTACTAATACCTCTGTTTCCTGCATAACTTCATCAATATTTGTTTTTTATTTTGTAGAAATCGAATACCAGACTATTTGTTTTTGTAAAGTGACAAATGCCTGAATACGTATAATTCTCTATTTTATCTGTAAAAAATTCCAACTTAAATACGTTAATTAGAGTGAACATTGATGATCGAAGGATGAAACGAAAAAAGAAGCAGCAAAATGATGATGTTGGTAGATTTGCAAGATTGTGAAGTTTTAATCATATATCATACACCAAAACTTTGATTTAAGCAATTCAAGATGTTCTAGAAAACAAACATATATATATATATATATATATATAATCACTTTGAAAAACCTAAAAATAATGAATCTAGATTAAACTCATGCCGTATACCCGGCCTACGGACGGGTACAACGCTAGTTAATTACTAATCAAACTTTCACGTCAATATAAATACCGACGAATTTTTGATAGTGCCAATTATCAAAGAATAATCGGTAATATTTGTTCTTTTAGATAACGCAAAAATATTCGTATATTTCCACATAAAATATACATTTCATGTGTATATAATGAATTAATGATCAAAATCAAATTCGATTATATGGTTTCAATCAAACTACACTTGCTTTTTTCATGTATATCATGCATTAATGATCAAAATCCTTAATGGCCCCTGTAAAGTCCGTAAGTTGCTGCCAGAAATTTCTTACAAAAACGAATGTTACTTGAGGATTTTTTATCTCCACTACTCCATACAACCACTGTAAATTCAGTTTCCAAGAACTTCTGATCAATAACCACAAGGCTTGTGGCGTAGCGGTAAGGCCTGTGGGGGATATGGATGGTGGTATCCCATTCACCCCAAGTTCGAATATCCCCTCGTGCACATCTTGTGGCCAGGTTTAGTCTCAGACGGCCGAATTTTCAGTTGAGTTTCAAATTGCCAAGGATGTAGTCTAGGCGAAGGCTAGATCGATGAACCTTATCCAAAAAAAAAAAAAAGAACTCCTGATGAAGCCAACGACCATCCTTCTTAGACAGTTTACGGATTTCTGACAAGCTAGTTTATTTAACATCTACACTAAAGCAACTATTATAACTCAAATCTTTAGGCGTGCCATAAACTTAATTTTATTGTCCTGTTGGTCACCGATTTATAGGGAGGGCTTATGGTCACCGATCAAATGCTTCATCCAGGCCAACACATACATGCATAATGTAATTCCTTGTTTTCTTGTTTTCGTCTATACTTTTGCATTATATAAACCTCGAATTGGTTGCAAATGTCAAGTATTGAGAGTTTGCTAATTATGTTGGAACTTTTACCAAATGTTGTTTAGTAAATATAATTTTCATTTGGTACATGATCGACTTTGTTAATATAATCTCTATTTGCCGAATTGAAAAGAAAATGGGACTAATAACAAATCTCGAGAACTCAACATGAATCTTATATAATTTATTCTTGAATTAATATAAAAATAATCCTAATCACATTAATTAATTGTATGGAACAAGATCCAAGCTTACAATGGAAAAAGGAAAGGAGGCGAACCTCTCACTTGTAGTAAAACATAGAAGGATAAAACAAAACATAAGACTCCAAATTAATACCAAACACACCAAATTAAATCAAAGAAAATAAGATCTGAATGAATTAAGAACATAAAACACGCTTGCAGAAACTGAAGTTATTTTTTCTAGGCACATTTGTAACCCGAAGCGTCCTTTCCGCAATTGTTAAGCACCAAGCCAAACGAAGCTGGTATATCGAGGTTAACACCCAAGACATTAGCTTTAATGGCCGTGCATAGGCATGCCGCTCCCTCGAGCTCAACTACACCCAAGAAGAGGTTGCAGCAAGGTATCGTTGGTGGGCTTCCTACAACGATGCCGCCCAGTGTGTTATTGAGGAAGCCGGCACACACGCCAAACTTCAGACCATCACAAGTTGCTGGTGCAGGTGGTACCGCCGTCTGTGAACTTACCAAAGTTAAGAAGAGAAGGTTTAGAGTTAGAAGAAAGGCAGTTGTTCTCAAAGCACTTGAGGCCATTTTAATTTGAAGACTAGCTAATACTTTTGAGTATATATCAAGAAGCAGTAGCTAGTTTTGTGGTGTGAAGTTAGTGAAGTTTCTAATGGTATTTATAGATGGAAGATGATGAATTCATCTTGAATACTTTTTTGTTATTGCTAATTTTCTAATCAGGAGGAATTAAAAATTATAATTAAGATTAATGTGGGTTTCATTAATTTTGTTTATCGAATATTATGACAGGTAGTGCTACCTTTATTCATGCAAAAACTGAAAGCCAACCAATCTCTGAATTAAACGACTCTAATTAAGTACTAAGATTAGGTAACCTTAAACGACCATGATTTCATAAATCAGAGCATCTATATTTTTAGAAGCATCTTCAGGGTTAAAAGAAGATTTTACAAATAGAGACCATAGAGGACTCTCATATGATTCCATAGAGTCCACAACAGAAGAAATTGATTTTGGGGACGTTTACTTTTTTTAACTGCATGCAGATAACAGACGCACACGTCCTGACACGAAGATCCATATGGGCACCCGATTAATACTCTGTGACCATGAACCGACTCGAAAGCCAACTCATAGTCAGGATATCGCTACATGTTCACCCCATGAATTGAACCCGGGTAGACAGGGATATGATGCCATCCACTGTCCCTTCCAAGATGTTATCGATCACTAGGCTACTAATGCTTTGATTAGGGGACGTTTACTAAATGCTAGCTTACTGAGGTAATTAAGTACTTATTATTATTACGTACCTTATAGATTGAGCACAGTAAGGAGTGAGAAACTTAACCAATATGAGACAAACGCAATGAGTGAAGGACCGAGATTTTTACCTGATAAGTGCGACTAACGTCTTTTACTCGTTAAGTGCTTACCGTTTAAAATGCTTACCAATAGTTTATTTTCTTGGTAAAAGATCGATGTTACACGATCAGATAATTTATTTTTAGCAGTCGGTAACAGCCGTTGATAATATATTACTAAAAATAATTTATTTTTCACAGATTTTTAGTAGTGACAACTAATTCCTTTGGTGGTGTTGCCAAGTGGAGGTGGTTATGGTGGTAGTGATCGGTTGCACCAATGGCCTTCTTTCACTCAATCCTTTTAGTGGTCTCTTTTTTTGGGTTTAGATGGTGATTGGATGAAATTAGATTAGCTCTTTTTCAAATAACAATAGATTTTTTTTGGAACGTCACTTTTATTAATACGGAAACCAAGCAAAACTAGGTCCCGAGCATATTACAACAGCTAGCCGACAAACGGCACCAGTTCACCCAACTAGTAATAGATAGATATTTTGTTGTGTAATAATGTGACAGGACGACCTCGGACATGTTTGTGGAGTGTGCCAAGGCAAAGGAGGTGAGGAAAGCAATTAATGCTTGGTGGAAGGTGTTTGAGATTGATGGCAACGGGTTATAAGATCTTATTTTCTCGACAGCGACTACATCAGCGAAGAACAAAAAGGTGGACTCGATCAAGGATGTGATTCTTCATGCTTAATTATATCGGAGCAATTTGGCGTATTCGGAATGACATCATTTTCAATCAAGGTACCTTCAATGTCTCCCACATTGAGAACGATATCCAAGCGGAAGCCTTCTTTCGGATTCGGCACCGATGCAGTTTTGGTAGAAGTTTATCTGGTTAGACTGGTGTTGTAATTCGTTTTTGGTCTCACCGATCTCACGAAAACAACTTGGTCTCACCTGAACCTAAGTCTCTTAAGTATTATCTATACTATATATATAAGAGAATAACTCAATTTGACGGTTTTTTGTTCAACAATTACTTTACACATTTACACTTTATACCCCCATAGTTAGTTATTAAATTATATTTTAGTCCTTTACTTTTTCATTTTCTATTTTAAACCCTTATCATATAATCTAACTAATAATATATTATGAACTAAAATTTATATTAAAATTACGTTTTTTTAACAAATTATACCATCATAATCGTCTCGTCAATACCTTCGAAATAAGCCCAATATTGAATATTTGTTATTCAATTATATAAAGATAATACTTTTATTTCAATTTTCGAAATTGACTATTCAATAAACCATTAGGAGGTTAATTGATTGAACACATATGATTAAATTGATGTTAACAATGATGTATATAAAAATCGGGCAATTGATACATACTTCGCGCTGCAACGCGCGCGGGTATATTTCTAGTAAGTCATTAAAGAGTACTTAATTGTAAACCATCAAATAATTTTCTATTTATTAAATCATTAAAAAATACAAATCAAGGTTATCGGTACCAAAAGTGAAGGTTACCTATTTTAAATTACAAAATATAGCGCAACTTTCGGTTGTTTCTTTTGTATTTTTTTTTTGTTTTTAAAAAAAGTATGTTGCCCTTAAAAAAATCTAAAACAACTATTGCAAAGTAACTCAAATCTAGAATACCCCTAATAAATTACTGGTCAAACTTTAATTTTTTTTTTAACTTAACTCGCCTACATGACATTTGTGGCAATGCTAGCTGTAAGATTTTTATTTATTTTAGACTTAGCCGCCTACATGGCATTAACTTTTATACTTTTCTTTACCGTCCTCAACATTTAACCGGTGTCATGTTCATATTACAAAACTGGGTATTTAACTGGTCGGTAAATTACCGATGGTTTTTTCGATGACTTTTACTAACTGTTTTCCGACTGTTTCATTTACCGACTGCTTTCCGACGGGTTACCGACAATTTTCCGACTGTTTTTTCGACGACTTATTAAAAAATAAAAAATAAATAAAATAATAAAAACGGTCGGTAAAGCAGTCGGTAATAACTGTTGGAAATCAAATAATAGAAACACCAAAAAGAAATGAAACAATATGAAAATGGAAGCAAGTTTTTGGAGATTTTTTCCCTACGTTCATTAAACAAAAGATAACATATTTATAATATAAAAACTAACCACTACCACTACCCACTACTTCCTAAACTCATGCAACCTACCCACTTCTTTCCTAAAACATGCACCAAAAATACTAACTTGAATTTAATCAAACATCAAACTAGACCTAACTAAAATGCTAACCATCAAGATTTCCCAACAATAACCATCGTTAATATTGAATCTTTTAGTAGTACTGTTCGTATATTTCATGTGTATATAAATGCAATAATGATCAACATCAAATTCGATTAAAGGTTTCAATAAAAATACACTTGCTTACTCTATACAACCTCTATAATTTCAGTTTCCAAGAACACTTGAATCTTGATCGAGCCAGCGAGTAGCGACCATCCTCCTCAAATAGTTTACGGATTTTTTATAAGTTTATATATTTTACATGTACACTAAAGACTATGCACCGCTTTAAAGAAATTAAGGAAGGAGACTTAATTTGACATCTATCGGATCGGGGAGGGGATACGGATGAGGACAGGTTTGGAGATGGGGACAAGTTGGGACGAGGATGCGAATCAATCAATGAATCAAGTCCTAAAGGGTCTAGACTAGAATGGTTAATTTGTCTTTGTGGTTCGAGCTTCCTACTAGGCCTCCAATTTGGTTGCACGTATTGCCATCGGAAAAGAGGTTAATCTAGGTTTTTACCTGGACTACATCATTGGCAATTTAGTAACCGTCTAAGACTAAACTTGATCTACCAAAAAATCCTAGTGCCTGGACATGAACTGGAGTAGATGGAATATTTCCATCACTTCTCCCCTAGGCTTTTGGCCAATACGCCACCACCCTTGTGGTTTTACGTGTTCCTTTTCAGCACGTAAATTGATAAAAAGAAAAAAGTAGTCTAGTAGCCTCTTCGATATAATATAGAAAAACAACATTATCACTATTTTTTGTCGACGTGACATTTTTGTTGTCATTTTACTTGAGACGAAAAAAATTATAGTTTTGAGGTTTTTCGATTTCCTTCGTAGTGGTAGATGTTCCTCGTCGACAAAATAGCATCCTTCCAAGATCCAAGAAACCACTTTCCCCTATTGCCTTCATCCAGGCCAACACATCCATGTATAATGTTTTCTTGTTTTGGATGACAAAGTGGGACTAATAACAAATCTGGAGAACTCAACATGAATCTTAATTTATATATTCTTGAAATAGAATAAAGATAATACTAATCACATTAATTAATTGTATGGAACAAGATCCAAGCTTACAATGGAAAAAGGTAAGGTGGTGAACCTCTCACATGTAGTAAAACATAAAAGGAAAAAACATAACATAAGACTCCAAATAAATTAACACCAAACACACCCAAATTAAAGAAAAGAAGGCCTGAATGAAGAACAGAAAGTTAACACTTGCAAAAGCTGAAGTTATATTTCAGGCACATTTATAAGCGGAAGCGTCCTTTCCGCAATTGTTAAGCACCAAGCCAAACGAGGCTGGTATATCGAGGTTAACACCCAAGACATTAGCTTTAATGGCCGTGCATAGGCATGTTGCTGCCTCGAACTCAACGAGACCCAAGAAGAGGTTGCAGCAAGGTATCGTTGGTGGGCTTCCTACACCGATTCCACCCAAGTTACCGAGGAACCCGGCACACGCGCCAAACTTCAGACCGTCACAAGTTCCTGCAGCTGCAGGTAGTGTAGTCTGTGAACTTACCAAAGTGAAGAAAAGAAGGTTTAGAGTGAGAAGAAAGGCAGTTGTTCTCAAAGCACTTGAGGCCATTTTAATTTGAAAACTAGCTAATACTTTTTAAGTATATATATATATATATATATATATATATATATATTATCAAGAAGCAATAGCTAGTGTTGTGGTGTGACATTACTGAAGTTCCTAATGGTATTTATAGATGAAGAGATGATGAATTCATCATTGATAGTTTTTTGTTATTATTAATTTTCTAATCAGGAGGAACTATAAATTATAATAGAGATTAATGTGGCTTAATTAATTAAGTTTATTAAATATTGTGACAGGTAGTGCTACTAATTTATCCATGCAGAAACTAACCTCAAGGAGTAGATTCAATAACGAAACACTCATTTACTGAAAGCCAGCCAATCAACGTCCACAATCATATGAAAATTTATTATATCAATATTTCCTTTTATGTAAATTTTATAGAATTCGTTCATAATTTTTTTATAAGAAATATAATTAAAAAGTTATAATAGTTAAAGTTTAGTTATTATAATTGAAAGAAAATAATAAAAAAATATATATACTAATAATAATTAAAAGATAATAATAAAAATTACAATTATAAAATCATAATAATTTAAAGTTAATTAGCTTTTAATAAAGTTGAGTGTTGTTTAAAAAAAAACTATTAGCCGACCTTATACGACTAAAATGTAAATCTAAATATTTATAAGTTTAGAAGCATCTTCGAGGTTAAAAAGAAGATCTTACAAAATAGTTCGGAAGGATCCTTATGCTTGTAAGAGTACTCTTCCCCTAGTTGATTTTCAAGCCCTACGCCAAGTGGAAGCAATGAAGTATTTTCATTAGGTTGCGAATATTTCGATCACTCCATTTGCCTAAAAATGGCATCGTCGGAATAGTGAAGACTAGTAATCCTCGAGCCATAATTTAGAAGCTTCACTCTATTGAAAAGACCTTTAACAACAACACATCTTTTAAGAAGTGATAAGCCCCTCAAATGCTAGAACGAAGAGATATGGTGAAAGGGGGTCGCCTTACGTCAGACCTTTTCTCAAGTCCTAATTGCTCCATAGGGGACCCTTTAACCAGAACCAAAACCGAAGCTGTAGTGATGAGGCCCTTAACCATGCAAATCCATTTTTCCCCGAACCCCATTTTGTTGAAGTCCCAATGGAGATTATCAAAAGCCTTTTTAGAGTCTACTTTGAAAAGGAAAATCGGCCTTTTAGATTTATTCCCCCACGCAACGACCTCGTTCACAACTAACATTCTGTTAATAATGTTTCGCCCTTTGACAAATTGAGGCAGATTGTTCCGAGTAATCACTGCCTTGATCACATATTTTTAACGATTCGCGAGAACTTTCAAAATTATATTACTCACACATCCCATAAGATGCATCAGCTGATAACCATTCCAGCTTAACGAATCTTTGGTTTTCAGGACATGTGTAATAAAGGAAGGTGTTGCTTCCATTGTGTTAAGCAAGGAAAATCGAAATGCTTCACCTCCCAGAAACGTTAAAAGAAGGTAAACGAAAAACTATCGGGTTCCGAAGCTTTATGACTACCACATGACCAAACCGCATCTTTAATTTCATCAGTTATGAACAGGGCTTCAAGAGAAAGTTTCTGATCAATAGAGACTTTAGGAAGCTAGTCACTATGAAAAAAAGGGATGGGTACTTGAGCATTCTCTATATTTCTCTTTGAAAAACTCAAACAAAACCTTTTGATATTACAAGGTTCGTTTTCCGTCTCTATCCATGAGGCATTGTTTGGTAAAAATAAGTTAACTTATAAGTCAGGTACATGTTTGGATGACCATAAGCTAGGTTATAAGTTAATTTATAAGTTAGTTTTTTGAAAAGCTACTCTCACTAACCTTTTGGTGACTTATGAGACTTTTTATTTTTTTATTCCAAATATACCTTTGCTAAGTTTTATACTTATTAACTTTTAAACATGCATTTTTTTTTGTCATTTTACAGTTATAAGCTACCTTATCAGCTAGTTTTTGCCAAATGCAACTTGTTTACTACACTAGATACCTTATCAGTAATAAGTTACCTTATCAGCTAGTTGCCAAACATAGCCTAACCATTTAATTTTGGCCTTTTGAGAA
This sequence comes from Centaurea solstitialis, assembly GCA_030169165.1. Classification (NCBI taxonomy): domain Eukaryota; kingdom Viridiplantae; phylum Streptophyta; class Magnoliopsida; order Asterales; family Asteraceae; genus Centaurea; species Centaurea solstitialis. The sequence goes on from CM058042.1 coordinate 7,306,106, forward strand.
AGATTCTCCAAGGCCATATTGTCTATATGCTTTATTTGATCCAAAACGCTACCTCCCTCCAAGAGTTTGTTGAGATACATGATGTGACTAAAAAAATATAAAGAGAAAGTTCATTAGAATTTCCATGACCGTAAATACTTTTAAATCCCACTAATATTAGAATGTCATAAACAAATACACGTATGGAAAGAATTTGTTGTTTTGAAATCCATTGTGTTAAAAGAGTTATGTTGAAAATGTATTCACATATTAAAAGAAGGAAAAGCTGCAATTTTTGTTAACATACTATTCATTTTTTTTCAATTTTACCAACATTCTTTAATTCTAATTAATTACATCATTAAACTTAACTATACATTCTTTAATTCTTACCAATTACATCATTAACTAATACTAGAAATTGTCCGTGCGCGATGCTGCATGAAACATTGAAAGTTCTATAACGAAGAGGGATAATTGATTATCATCTTTTGACTCATGCGAAAAGGTAACATTTAAGTTTTTTCTTAACATATTTTTCTTAATATGATAATATGATAAAGATTTAAAATGAAACATGAAAAAATAGGGGATTAATAAGTAAATGACTAATCATAAGGGTATTAACTGTAACATCTAAATTTATAAACAATTTAACTTTTAATGTAAAAATATATGAACAAATTAATTCATATGTATTTTTAATATTTAATAATATTATTAAAATCTAAAAATATTCGATATTGGACTCATTTTGGAGATATTTTCGAGACGATTATAATGTTATAATTTGTTAAAAATAAAAATAAAAATTTTAATACATTTTACTCAATTTACATTATTTATGTTAATATAATAAGGGTGTAAAATGAAAAATGAAAAAATAAGGGGGTAACAGTAATTTAATTAAGTAACTATAAGGATATAGAGTGTAAGTTATGAATTGAAATACTAAATTGAAATTGAAGACGTGGGTGGGAGGAAGGATTGCCGCTTGCAATTTATGCATTACATAGTAGTATTAAGGGGTTTAAAAATTGTAATATTGAAGAATTCAGTTTTTTTGGAAAATTTTTTTGAATAAGAATCTTATATATATAGAGTATAGATATTTATGTTTTCAAAAAATATCCATAAAATTAACATTATTTTGAATTTGTCACTAAAAAATAAATTACATCTAGTTATAGTTATTACTATAAAAATATGAACTTTTAAAAAGTTGTTTTCACCAAATATAGACGAGTTTAAACCGTGTCTGCTTTTGGTAGTTGTCATGACTGAAAATGAATTGCCACTTACTATGTTAAAAAATTGTTGCCGTAAACATGGACTTATCAAAAGCTCGGTTCTCGTAAGAACGAATCCCATGCAAAAATTTGTTGTTAGAACTTTGAAAAAATTAGTTATGTAGAAGCATGTTTAAATAAGGGAAAAATACCCCAAAATGTATCCAATTTGTCACGTTTCATGGGCTTTAGGGCTTTAGGCCTTTCTCTTGTAACCTATGTATAAATAGATTAGGTTTACTTTTCTCTGTACTGTAATCCTTTTCATTCTCAATCAATATATGGCTACACTTTTGGTCTCTCTCTTGTTCTAACAGTTAAATTATATGTTAATCAAATGTGGTAAAATTTGATAGTTTAAAAAGTTATGGAATTGTTTAGTAACTAAATACAATAACCAAGTCTAATAATAACTCCCGTGAACATTAATATTAGGCTATCTTTAGTATCAACATTTCATATCATCATATTCTTATGTTATCTTAGCACCATATCATTTTTACCGGCTGAGCCCTACCCGCCTCTTTACCCTCTTATGCTACTAATGGTCTCGTAAAAATGTTCGTTTGACTAGATTTCGACCATAAGAATAAAGACTAGGCTTTATATTTACTTTCTATAGGCAGTTAATTCATATTTTTGTAAAGATACTTTGGATTAAACTGAGTTTTAGGGTCCAACAACATTAATGGGAGTTGGTTTGAAACCATAGTTAATAACATAAAGTTGTATGTCATATAGGAAATGATATTTTCATATGTCATGCCGACTCAATAAAGTATTAGTTTTTTTTTATTAAATAATGAAATATATAATACTAATACATTTTGAAAAAATAATTAGTACTAAATGACTCAATAATTAGTGTTAAAAGTTGTGTTTATTAAAATTTGAATTGCTTAAACTTTAGTATCCAGAAAATAAAAAATTCAACATATGGTTTTTACTTTTTCCTTCCTTCCTTCCTATTTCGTTTTTGTTTTCTTCTTCTTTGTTTCGTTTGTTCTTTCTTTTACTTTCTTACATCTCATGTGTTCTTATACAAATACAATATATATATAGGGGAAAGTTATTTTGTTAACCACTAAATTTGTGTTAACCGTGTTAACTCATAGTTGCACACGTAAATCAATGAATTTTTTTGTGTGGAGTTGTTTAATATGATAAAAATGTTTCATAAACTAAATTTTTTGATGATATTGTTTCATATGAAGATGTTTTTTACATAGAAGTGAAAAAAGTTCACATGAATAAGAAAAAGTTTCATAGGAATAAAAACACAGAAATATCAAACAATTTCATCAAAAATTGAAGTTTATGAAACATTTTCATCATCTTAAACAACTCCACAAAAAAATTTTCATTGATTTACGTATGCAACTATGAGTTAACACGGTTAACACAAATTTAGTGGTTAACAAAATAACTCTCCTCTATATATATATATATATATATATATATAGTGTGTATATATATATACATTACTTTTGTACTCTCTTGTTTTCTAGCTCCTCAATAGCTATTGGATGAATAAATTCTTGCCGTTTAAAAAATATATATACTCATTATTGATTGCCCCTTACAAAAAATGTTTAATAAAGTCCTTCAAGACTAGGAAATTAGGCAATTAGCCTCGTTGGCGATTAGTTGGTCGATAATTGAAAAACTTCCACTTTGATTTGGAATTGGGCCATTACTTCTTCTATTTCATTATTAGACGTTTTTGCATTTATAAAAACAATAAATTCATTAAGAGTTGGTTTGGTTTGCAAGAATTTAATAAACTTAAGAGGAATTTTGAGGAATTTCAATTTCAAATTATTCCAATCCTATTTTAATTTGTAGAATTATTATGACTTAAAATAGTAGAATTTTTTTGAAATCCATCAAACATAGAATGTTGAATTCTCAAAACGGTAGGATTTCAAGGGAATTCGTAGAATTTGTATATAATAATATTTGAAAATATATTAAAGACATTTGTTTTCTAATAATCAGTTAAATAAAAGATAATTTGTTTATTTTTATAACTTTATAATTTTTTATAAATAATGAAACTCAAATCCATTTCAAATCCTACAAATCAAATATACAAAAGGATTCCAAATCCTTCCAAATTGGATCCAAACCCCTATATAAAATCCAACCATTCTATTCCATTCCTACAAACCAACAAACTCTAAGGGGGCGTTTGGTTCGCATAATGATTTCAGAAGGAATGGTAGCTGTCAAATGAATTGGAATCTAGAAGGAACGGAATGGAATGTTGTTAGGTTTGACCAAGTGTTTGGTTAACATGAAATTGAATGAAATCTGTTAAAGAAATTTGAATCTGTCTGTTTGGTTAACAAAATGTAGCTTTGGAATTGAAATGAAATGATGGCAAATGACCAAAATATCCTTTTATGTTTTAAAAAAAATACTAATAAAATAGTGGCCAGAGGTAGTGGATGCCGGTGGCGGTGGTAGTTGCCGGCGGTGGTGGTGGCCGGTGGCGGCGGCGGTCGGAGGTGGTGGTTGTCGACGGTGGTGGTCGGAGTTGGTGGTGGCCGGTGGCGGTGGCGGCCGAAGGTGGTGGTGCCAGGTGGCGGTGGTGGCGACTAATGGTGGTCGGATGATGGAATTTTTGTCATTGACAAAATATTGGAAGGAATGAAATTCAATTCCATCTTATTTGAGAAGGAATGGCCAAATCCATAAGTGAAGGAATTCATGGAATTCAATTCCATTCCTTAGGTAACCAAACAACATGAAGAAATTTGGTCAATGGAATTTACCATTCCAATTCCACAAGATTCCGACGGATTCCAGCGAACCAAACGCCTCCTAAGGATATGAATGAGTTTAGGAACTTAACAAAGGGATTCTATTTGTTATGATAACAATTCAACTTAATAATATACAAACCTCTTAGATGAAAGTTTTAAGCTTGAGTCCGTCAAACTAGCTAAAGCTACCTAATTCTTATTTAGTAATTAAGACGATAACTGAAAAACTAATTGTTAGTCAATAAGCTAGTTGATAGTTGATCTAATAAACCTAATCATTTTAACTAATTTTTATATTGAACCCCTTACATTTCATCATGTTTTAATAGCTAACATCCTCCTGTTAATCTTGGTTGTTGATTGGTAATTGATATGCGTTAAAGATGGATTCTAAATCTTGGAGAATTGTTTTCTATGAGCATGCTTCTGAAATAAATATTGACTAAGCATAGAAAGAGAAAATAAAGCCCACGTCTAATTTGATCCATGGATTTATTCATTTGATTTATTTTGGTAGGCTTGGAAATATTTCTGGAATAGGAAAACAAGGTCAGATGCAACTTGCAAGCTCAACTGAGTTTTAGCCCATATATACAAAATGAAAAAAAAGCCCAAGGTCATAAAGCAGATCCAATCTATGGGGGTTGTTTACCACAACCCAAACCCGGTCCATGGATGAAATCGATTCAAACCCGCCCCGAACATTGTTTGACACTCAATTTCACAAGCCGCGAGCGTCGACATTGATAGGCCCCGTTCTATGCAAGCGATGTTCTCTATTGGGGTATAAAATTAAATAGAGCTCGATGCAATCGTCTATTTTCGGGGGGTGAGTACCGAAAATCGTAGAGAAAAGAAGGGGCAATTTGGGGAAGAAATTGTTGGTATTTTCTTTCTTTTAGCAGGTATTTTAGATTAGATTTAACATTTTCTATTTTTAGTTAATAATATCTTACTTTCAAGCAATGAGTTTGTAGCTAGTTGATTAGGAATTAGGATTGTGTTGAGACTTGTTGAAACATTCAATCTCATTTGATTCCTATTGTGATTTGATTCTCATTATTTGGTTCTCTGAATTGATGGGGCCGTTGTCCGTTGATTTAGCGAAATTAGGGACAATTACGGATCCATAGTTTCGACGAAGAAAAGGGGAACACTCAACAAGAGAGCTTCGGCAAAGCCATCACTCTCACGAGAGCACCCCAATTCCCCTTATTAATAATTAACTATTTTCAATTAAAATTATATATTAATTCTTAATAAATAATAATTTTTAATTTTTAATAATTAAAAGTAATTATTAATTAATTTAAATTATAAAATATGTATTATTTATTTTTAAACTCTAGTAATTACATTATTATTTAATATGTTTAATTATCAAAAGATAAATATAATAATTTTTAAAATACTATATAGTAAAACATGTTAAATATTTTAATAAAAAATATTTATATCTAATTCTTAATTATATTCTTTTAAAATTATTAGTTATCTAAGATATGTGAAATTGATCAATTTTATTTTTATTTTTATTATACTTAATAATAATTTAAATTATAAGTTAATGTCGATTTTTTCTAAAGTTTTTTTTTGGAAGAGGTATCCCAGACCACATTGGGCCCAGACTAATCCTCGGCAATTTTGGGCCGAAGCCTGACTGCTAAAGCATGCAGCCCGGGGTCGAAGCCCCCGTACCTTCAGAATGCGTCCCCCAGGGCTCGAACTCAGGTTCACCACTATGTAGTGCCCAAGCCTTACCACTAGGCTAACACTCCTTTGGTGATTTTTTCTAAAGTTTGTTTTAACAAATTTTAAATTTATAATAGAGTGAATTGCAATTTTGGTCCATGTGGTTAAAACCAGCACATATAGTCCCTACAAAAATTTTATTGCAGAAAAACACCATGGTATGCATTTTTGCTTGGTTTTGGTCCCTCAAAGTTAACTTCGTTAAGTGTTTCTGTTAAGTCCTTTACATGTGCCTTGCACATGAGGGCATATTGGTCATTTTTACAAAAATTAAACTATAGGGACCAGAATTGCAATTCACTCTAAATTCTTCTTCTTCTTCTTCTTTAAACCCAGATTAAACCGAGATTCATCTTCTTCTTCTTCTTTAAATCAAACCCAGAATCATCCCCCTTCTTCCTTCTTCTTCTTCTTTTTACCACCACCATCATCTTCCCTTTTGAAACCTCGCCTGTAAAAACCAAACCCAGACTCATCCCCTCTTCCTCTTCTTCTTTTTACCACCACCATCATCATCATTCGACATATTTCGACTATGATGACCCCTCCGACGACGATCCCTCCGACGTATTCCTCTTCCCCTCCGTTTATGGCACCTCCGCCAATGATCCTCCTATATATTCCTCATCCAACATATTCAGAAATCGATCCAAGGTGAAGGATTTATAGGTGGGTTCAAGATCCCAAGATCTGGGTTCGACGAGGGTTTCGTTTAGGGTTTCAATCTGGTTAGGGTTTATGCTTCTGCTTTCAAACGACGAGACAAAGATCAGATCTGGGTTTTCTTTGGTCTCGATTTGCTTCTTCTCTACCTCTCTATCTCTTTCATTATTGGTTTACTTTTAGATTTTAAGGTTTGATTAGGATTTTGATTTCTTGATTGGAATTCATATGAATTTGTATAGGTATTTGCATTTTTGAGTTTAGAGACACAATTTAGGGTTTTGATTTTTCATTACGATTTTGGGTTTGATTTTGAATGTAATTTTATGGGTTTTTGTATAAAGTTTTGAAGTTTTATGGTTAGTATGGATTTGGAATCTGGTTTGGGATTTGTGGTTTGGGTATGAATTTCTGGTGGTTTGGAATCTGGGTTTGGGTAAATCTGGAAATGATTTTGGTTTTTGTAGGTTTCAAAGGGAATGATGATGGTGGTGTTGTTTGCTTTTGGTGAAAAGACTATTTTGCCCTCGTGTGCAACTCACATGAAGGGAGTTAACGAAGCCTTTTTAACGGAGTTACCCCACAGGGACCAAAATCACACCAAAACACATACTAGAGTGGTTTTTTCTGCAATAAAATTTTTGTAAGTACTATATGTGCTGGTTTCGTTAAACAACATGGACCAAAATTGCAATTCTGTATATATAATACTACATCCGTCCCAAAATTATTGTCCAGTTTTGACTTTTGAAAGTCTTTCTTTGTCGACTTTGACCTTAAATATTTTTGTTTGTGTTTTATAATACTTGATGAAAATTATACCGATGAAAATAAATTAAAAACACAACTCATTCATATATTTTGCATCAAGTATTATATAACACAAATAAAAATATTTAAGGTCAAAGTCGAGAAAGACAGACTTTCAAAAGTCAAAACTGAACAATAATTTTGGGACGGAGGGAGTAATAATAATCAATTGTTTATTATTTTAATATATTATATTATATAATTTTTAATTGTTTGTATTATTTAACAGATTATATTTTTAGAAATTTGTCTTAATTATATTATAAAATACTTGTAATTGATTATTTATTAAGGATGTCATTTTTGGTCGTTTTACATACTCATAAGCTAATTTTTACCAAACATGATTTATTGATAAGCTAGTTTATCAGTCAAATACTAGCTAGCTAGCTTATCAATAATCAGCTAACTTATCAGCTAGTTTATCAAACATAGATTTAGGATATGCGTAGCAGAACCCTCCCAGCACTCCCAACCCCATTGCCACATCAACGCCACATCAGTTTTTCCATAAACCCATGGAAAGCTCTCTGGAGCCATCTCTGATTACTATCCGAACCCCCCATCCCAAATACCCAATACAATTAAAAAAGAAAAGAAAATAGAGTGTGAGAGCTAGAGGAAGAGAGCGGTGTGGCATTACCGCTACAGCCTCATGCCGCCGAGCCCACTAACTCTGTAGCGGAAGCTGCTGCAGCCCGCCAGCCCGCCATGGCCATCTCGTTGCAGCCCGCCATATTGATATGGATAGCCTTAGAGATTTTAGGATAGTAGGGTTCATAAACTTTATGTGTGTTTTTTTATAGAAATTTCGTACTTGTCAAAGATCCAATGGGTTATAATAGTTTGAAGGAGGGTCTGGGTCATTTTGTGCATAATTCAATCACAAAAAGTGGTGCATAAAATATAGCTTAAATGTTATTTGATTCAATTTCTTGGTAGTAGCTTACAGCTCATGATTTAGATCTTTCTTTTCCCTCTCACTATTCAGGATTCAAGAAGAAAGGAGTGATACATGAAAGAACAAAGATATGACCATTAATTAAGTAATTAGCATATATATGCTCTGGCCCACAATATATACTAAGCAAAGCAGAAAATTGACAACACATCCTCTTTAAATAATTTAATCAAATGCATTGTTAGTCGCCTCCATCTGTTGCCCATAACCAAGAGTTTGTGAAACAGTTGGATAATTCCACATGCTTGTTCTCTGCAATTAACTTTATTTTCTCAGTAAGAAAAGATTTTATTAAAAAAAACTAGCGAGAAGCTAGAGTAGTATAACAGTTAAGAGTGACAAAAGGATCTTTCATCCAGTTATCCTAATTCAGATATCTACCCCGGCCATTTAAATCTAACTGTAGTCCAATGGAACGCAAGGAATTGTATATCGCTGCAAATTCCTTGTGAACGCTTTATCTTTGGTTATTGAGGTGAAACATCTAATGTACATACAAATTAAACGAAATCCTGCTTGCTGCTCAAAGTTCTCGAACATGAACTGCTAGTTTTATAAAACCACGAGCCTCACCTGGCACGCCAAGCATACTTGTAACTTATATGGCGCCATACACCTGTTTCATGATAGAAACAAAACCAAACTAATTAAGGGTTCACGAGAGACAAGGTGTTCAACGTGACGAGAGACAACAAGAGTGTTGAAAATATTCAGTATTTAATTAGCCTTTGATTCGATCAGAAATAGATCCAAATTTGAGGAACAACTCTTGTCTTGGGATTTATGGATTTGTGACCCGTCTAGTGTTGCTGATCTTTGTACTTCACTAGTCCCTCGCTAGTTACTGTAATAAAAGTCTTTTCTCGCCGTCCAAAACAAATAATTAAGGGCTCACGAGATGATGACGTACTTCACTAAATGAGCTTGTACAAAACTAAGAGTAAAAACAGAACATGCATTTCCTATATGTCCCCCTTGGTCCGGTTTTTTATGTTTTGTACTTTCCAACATTAAAAAAGTTGTCCTTTTCTTTTTTTAACGTTTATTTGACAGTGTAATATAATAAGGAAAAGACACTGTTAACCTTCTTAATTTGTTTAAATCATGCTTACTGTGGGGGGTTTGTATATGTTCTTTTTGTAAAATAATAGTCCATATAAAACACAAATGAGAGATAAAATCGGAACACCTTTTTCAATATCAACTAGTGCCAAGGCATTATTAATTTGCTTTTGCATGGAATTCAAGCTTTATAATGTCAAAAGTAAATTGTCAGTTTGTCACGCGAAACGCTGATTTTTTTTAATGGCAAGTTAACATACACCCTTTAGCGGTATCGGGCTTTCAATTAAGCAATTCCACTAATCCGCTGCAACCCGGTCCAACCTATGGTTGAACTCGACCAGCAGGGAAGTGGATCCCATAGACCGGATCCTCCCATACCGGCCCGAACCTGGCCTCAAATGACCAGATCCAAAGTCTGAATATCTCAGAAAATTTCACCTGTGGGAATCGAACTCTGGTAGTGTGGCTTTCGCCCCGCACCCCCCAGGGATTTATTTATCCAAGTGAGCTAACACCCTTTGATGCGCAACTCTGATTTACAAATTAAAATTCTATTTAAAGCCACTTAGGGCTTGTTTGGGGTGCGTTTCAGAATCAAAAAACACTTTTTGGTTGAAGTGCTTATCAACTTACATGTTTTGGAGAAGGAATTTTTAACATAGTGTTTGGAATAGCTTTTTGCTTATCAAATCCTAAATCGACACCCAAATCAGGAAACCATAGAATCAGGAGACACTCAAATTCAGTGAAATCTTAAGAATCGGAGCCCAAATCGGAGAAATCGAAGCCGGCAAGGATCAATCGGAAGTAGTAGATCGGTGAGGGAAGAAGGGGGTGTTCTTGAAACGTGATAACTCACTCCCTCCCTTCTGACTTCTCAAAATCTCCTTATCTGCTTCTCCAGAACAATATAAGGAGCTTTTTGAATCTATAAGCCAAACACTTCATTTCTCCTTTTCTCCTTCTCCATGACGTGATAAGTTGAAAAGCTGTTTTAAAACGCACTCCCAAACACCCCCTTAACGTTCAGTTACAATGGCAAAGTAGGATAAATTATGAGGGTTCTACACTTCTACTTACATATGTAAAACAAAAGTTGCATGGAAAGACGTGCAGGACTAGACTCCTTCTGAAATCAATGGTTATGTCATCACCATCTTCACGGATTTGAAGCACCTTCACGGGCTGGTTTTGGAGTTCGCATAATCTCTAACAAAATTCCAAAATCTCCCCTTTCGATTGCTGAATTTTACAGTTGTATAAGATGATGACTTTTTTCTAATTCTACCAAGTTAAATAGTTTCATCATCATCATCACTTTTACATTCACGGGTTGGCATTTGGGAAAATTCGTCTATAAATTAAGCACTTAGCTTTTTAACACTACAAAAAAACCCTTATACACCCCAAACACCTTTACTATTCCGAAAACCCTAATCATGGGTCATAAGGCCTCGGCCGTGTTCTACATCTTCTTGATCTTCGTCTCGAGTACGCCCTTACCGATGGTTTTCGGTTGTACTCCATCGTGTGGTGGCCCGCCTTACGGCAGACCACCCTCCACCAAGCCACCGCATCATGGTGGATCACCACCAAAAGTTCTACCGCCTATTTCTAGGCCACCAATTGTGTACCCTCCACCAATAGGCGGGACACCAATAGGCGGGAGACCACCTATTGTTCTCCCGCCTATTGTGAACCCTCATCCTACCTTACCACCGCCTTCTTCTTCTTATCCACCATACACACCTCCCGGTAGCGGTGGCGGTGGCGGTGGCGGCGGTGGCGGAGGTGGTGGAGGTGGTGGAAAAGGCGGTGGCGGTGGGAGTGGTGGAGGAGGAAAAGGCGGTGGCGGAGGAGGAAAAGGAGGTGGAGGTGGTGGGAGTGGCGGAGGCGGCAGTGGAGGTGGTGGGAGTGGTGGAGGCGGCAGTGGAGGAGGTGGCAGTGGAGGAGGTAACGCGACGTGTCCGATAAACGCGCTGAAACTAGGGGCATGTGTGGATCTTCTGGGAGGATTGGTGCACATAGGGATAGGGGATCCAGTGGCAAATGTGTGTTGCCCAGTGCTTCAAGGGTTGCTAGAGTTAGAAGCAGCTATTTGCCTTTGCACTACCATAAGGCTTAAGCTTCTAAACCTCAACATATTCATTCCTCTTGCACTTCAGGTCTTAATAACTTGTGGGATCAAACCTCCACCTGGTTTTGTCTGTCCTCCTCTTACTTAAACCCTAATTAATACAAAAGTTCAATAAGCAGGGCTGCAATATTAATATTGTAGGGCATTGTATCGTATCGATCGTACGTACTAGCATGCAGGATAGCTAGATCTCATGCATGGATATGATGATGAGTTGAGTAATTATCTAGTAATTAAGTTGTTTGCTCATGTGTGTGTAATTTTAGTAATTTGAATTTTCTATATATGTATATGGTGCATTAATCAATGCATTTACTTAATTAATTTGCCTATTTGCATGGCTTATCTTTTATTCCCATACATCCTTCAAGATTAGTGGTACGTAACTCTTAGAGTCGTTTGTTTTTTAAGAGATCTGAAGTTTGAAGTTTGATTTTATCTCTAAAAAATAAGAGGTGGATGGTGCACCTCAAAAAAGATAAGAGGATAATAAGAGGTTTTCATACTTTTACTTAAAGTTAAAAAAAAAAAAACGGTTTTAAGTCTACAAGCCTTAAGTTAACCGTAACAATTCTAAGAATTGCTAGCTCAGCTTGGGGTTAACTTTTTTCTTTTGAAAAAACGGCAATTTTACTGAAACACTAGGACTAGCAAGATGCTAGGAACCCGAGAACCGACAGGTTAACTTAATTGTAGGCGTCATAATCCTCATTACCGTTGCAGGTTACAAAATTTGATCCAAAACCAGCATCATGATATTGATCAATGATCTTCGTTTAAATCTCTCTTATTATAGTATTTTTTATTTTTGATAATTTAATGAGATATAAGGTTGCGATGATTAAATGAACTAAACATAGATGATATATCTTCTAGATGTTCATTATAAGTTTTGGCTAGAAAACAAAAGCCTATTTTCTGTAATTACAGTAAGTACTAGAGGTAGGCAAAAATCAAGACAGACCAGACTTTAACCAAGCCTCGTAAAGACCGAGCTTTTTTGACCTTTGTTTGATCGGGCTCGGGCCGGGCCGGGACTTGAGTTTCATATATACATGGGCCTGTTATATATGGAAAAAGTCTAGACCGGGCCTTGAGATACCGGATATTTTCTTATTTTCTTCTTTTTCTAACTTATAAAACTACATTTCTTTTATAATTTTAATAATAATGATAATACACAATATAAGCTAGATTTATTTTATAATTCTAAAGTTTAAACTATAATTAAATATATTTTATAAACCTAAATCATAAACAATTTTTTTTTGGAAGAGGTATCCCAGACCCAATTGGGCCCAGACTAATCCTCGGCAATTTTTGGACCGAAGCTCGACTGCTAAAGCATACGGCCCGGGGTCGAAGCCCCCGTACCCCCATAATGCGTCTCCCAGGGCTCGAACTCGGGTTCACCACTATGTAGTGCCCAAGCCTTACCACTAGGCTAACACTTCTTTGGTATAAACAAATTTATTTTAAACCATTAAAACTAAATTATATAAAACAAATATACTAAAAAATACATTTATTAAACTTATAGTAATTTAAGATGCATCCAGCCAACTGGGGCTAGCCCAGTTGGTAGAGGGATCACCCTCTTGGAGTAGAAGTCCCGGGTTCAAACCCTGGCAGAGGCGTTTCTAATCTAACTAAGGTGTAAACTAACAACTAACCTGCCGTTCAAAATAAAATTAAATTGCATCCAAATCAACATTAATAAGTTTAAAAATATTTGAAAAAATTATGGTTTTGCCATTAAACCGGGTCAGGGCGGGCCCGAGCCTTGAACGGGCCTTTTGGACCATCGGGCTCGGGCCGGGCTGGGTTCCCATCTTATTTGAATGCAAGAAGCGAATATCTATACTATATATATAAGATTCTTAATCAGTTATTTTAAGCAAAACTGTTTTTCACCAATATTACAACTCTTAATACCCTTAGTACAACTATGTAATGCATCAATTAGAAACTCCTCCCACCCACGTCTTCAATTTCAATTCATATTTCAATTGATAACTTACACTCTATATCCCTATAATTACTTAATTAAATTACTTTTACCCCCCCCCACTTTTTCATTTTTTCATTTTACACCCTTATTATATTAACATAAATAATGTAAATTGCGTAAAATGTATTAAAATTTTTATTTATATTTTAACAAATTATACCTTTATAATCGTCTCGAAAATATCTTCAAAATGAGTCCAATATCGAATATTTTTAGATTTTAATCATATTATTAAATATTAAAAATACATATGAATTAATTTGTTGATATATTTTTACATTAAATGTTAAATTGTTTATAAATTTGAAAGTTACAGTTAATGCCCTTATGATTAGTCATTTAGTTTACTATTAATCCTCTATTTTTTCATGTGTCATTTTAAATCTTTATCATATTAAGATAAATAATCATATATGAACAAAAATATGTTAAAAAAATCTTAAATGTTATTTTTCACATGGGTCAAAAAATAATGATCAATTATCCATCTTCCTTATAGAATTTTAAATGCTTTGTGAAGCATTGCGCACGGGCAATTTCTAGTTTTATTAAAAGCGCGAAAACTAGCAAGGAGCTAGCTTACAAAGTATCCGGAAAGTCTAGGGACAATAAGTGTTAAAACTTACAAAGTTCAGAGATCAAAAAGTTAACTTTACTCTAACTTACAAAGTTCAAAATGGGTACAATTCTATGATACAATTGAAATTCTGACGACATTTTTGAAATTCTGTGATACAATTGAAATCCATCACCAATAAGTTTAATTATTCTATCATATAATTCGAGTCGGTGTTAACCATAGTATTCCTTCAATATTTTTTAGCCCCCATTCAAGACAAGCTCCAATAATAGACACGTGTTCTTTCATCCTACACGTACTTCATTTTTAGTTTTTACATATTACAAAACAGGTCCTTCAAGTTTGGAATCTTTTTTAAATATAGCAGTTAAATTTCTAACATTTAATGTAACATCCTTATTTATCATTTTAAGCATTTTTTGACGTAATATTTATCATTTAACGTAACCATTAAATTTAAGATGTTCCAATATGAAATATGATTAAGACAAAAAAGTATTAAGTATTAAAATACCTTTCTAGTTAATAGACCTATTTAACATGAATTAGTTCAAACATCAAAAGTGAAATAAAATCATAATCTATATACATATATAGAGGAGAGTTATTTTGTTAACCACTAAATTTGTGTTAACTGTGTTAACTCATAGTTGCATACGTAAATCAATGAATTTTTTTTGTGGAGTTGTTTAAGATGATGAAAATGTTTCATAAACTTCAATTTTTGATGAAATTGTTTCATATTTCGGTGTTTTTATTCCTATGAAACTTTTTCTTATTCATGTGAACTTTTTTCATTTCTATGTAAAAAACACCTTCATATGAAACAATATCATCAAAAAATTTAGTTTAAGAAACATTTTTATCATATTAAACAACTCCACACAAAAAATTTTATTGATTTATGTGTGCAATTATGAGTTAACACGGTTAACACAAATTCAGTGGTTAACAAAATAACTTTCCCCTACATATATATATATATATATATATATTAAAAAAAAGTTTTGGCTGACATCATCAATATAAAATTGAGCAATTTTATTGGTCAATTAAAAGTAATTCATAATTTGATGATGTCATCATCTATATATCTTTTCTTTATTCATTAATTTCAAAATTATAATTTACATTTTCTACCCTTATGATTGTTTGATAAAATTACTTTTTATCCCTTAATTTTTTATTTTTTACTTTACATTCTTATCATATTAACATAAATAATATATATTAACTAAAATGTATAAAAAAAATTGTTTTTCTTTTCGATAAGTTACATCATTATAATCGTCTCGACAATACCTTCAAAATGAGTATAATATTGAACATTTTTAATTTAATCATATTATTAAATCTATATATATATATATATATATATATTAAAAGCAAGTTTTGGTTGACATCATCAATATAAAATTGAGCAATTTTATTGGTTAATTAAAAATAATTCATAATTTGATGACGTCATCATTTATATATCTTTTCATTATTCATTAATTTCAAAATTATAATTTACATTTTCTACCCTTATGATTGTTTGATAAAATTACTTTTTATCTATTAGTTTTTCATTTTTCACTTTGCATCTTTATCATATTAACATAAATAATATATAGAGTAAATTACGGATTTGGTCCTTAAGGTATGACGAAAATTACGGATTTGGTCCTTAAAGTTCATTTATTACATAAATGATCCTTCAGGTATGCAAATTGTTATGGATTTGGTCCTTATGTCTAACGGACATCCATTTTTCCGTTTAACTGGGAGGTCATAATAGTCATTTCATTATTTTTTATATTATTTTTAGATTTTCTTCAAAACACAAGGACCAAACCAGTAAATTGAAACTTATGAAAAATCCAAACCCAGATCTCAGACCTCTCTCTCGTCGGCCATCCAACCGCCACCCATCCAATCGCCACCCATTTTCCCGGAAAGTCAGTCATGCCATCGCCGGCCACCTCTCTCTCACCACCCATCGTCGGTCACCACCCATAATCAAATCCTAACCAGAACCGAAACTTCTCTTTGCGACAGAGGGTCACAAACACATCAGAGGGGAGGAGGACGACCACCACAGATCTGGAATTCAGATCTTCTCTACAAACGACGGTTTCATGTGTGAAGGGAGAAACAAAGGTGGAATCCCATAGACTATATCCAGATTTTGTTTGTTTTGTGCCTGGTGGTGGTGCTGCCGGAGACGAAGGCCATCGTCGACCATCTGAAACCGCCGTCGGCAATCTGAAAGTCGAAACCCAGGAGGATAGTGAAAGAGACGGTGCTACAAAATCAGATATGCGTTTCGATTTCGTGCACAATAATTCGGTGGTGCAAAATCAAAACCTATTTCAAACATAGGGACGCTTGCAGACACAGGGACGGTCCAAATGGTGTTCGTCTTCATCTCTGTGATTTGTGATATACCCAGACACATCGATTGTTTTTGTTTGTATCTGGGTATATGGGAGGATACGAGAAGTCGCCTTCATCTTCATCGTTCGATTTCTCCTTGTCCGATTCTTAACAATCGCTTTGATTTTTTGGTTTCCACATAATGTTTTAGATTCGATGTTTAAAATAGATTTGGATTTGGGATTGGGATTGGGATTGGGATTGGTCTAGAATTTGGTAATTATTCTTGGTGTTTATGGAATGGATTTAAAAGGATCGTATTGAAGGTTTGATTTGATTTGATTTTGAATTAGGGTTTTCATTTTAATGTGATTGAATGTTTGATTTAGAGTTTCCATTTTAATCTGATTGAATATTTGATTTAGGCTTCCATGTTAATTTGATTGATTGAGGATTTGATTTATGTTGAAATTTGTAAAGTGTTCTTGATCATTAAGGTAGAGAAAATGAAGATACAAGGAAGGAAACAAAAAAACCAATTAAAAATGTTAAAATGGTAAAAAAATGAAAAAGACACAAATGCCCTTCTACTTAACAGAGGTATAAACGGCCGTTTGCCAAAAGGACCAAATCCATAACGATTTGCATACCTGAAGGATCATTTATGTAATAAATGAACTTTAGGGACCAAATCCGTAATTTTTGTCATACCTTAAGGACCAAATCCGTAATTTACTCTAATATATATTTACTAAAATGTATAAAAAAATTTTGTTTTTTCTTTTCGATAAATTACATCATTATAATCGTCTCGACAATACCTTCAAAATGAGTATAATGTTGAACATTTTTTTAATTTAATCATATTATTAAATATTAAAAATAGATATAAATTAATTTGTTTGGATTTTATTACATTTTAACTTTAAACTTTATATTTTTAACTATCTATATATATACTACCTATTCAAATTTCGTTTTCAATTTTATAGGTTACATTTAATACCCATATAGTTAGTATTTGTGAATTTTATAATGCAAATGTTTATTCTTGTTAAAAATTAAAATAATATATTTAAATAACACGTGTATTACACAGGCCATTAATTAGTCATATATAATAACCAAAATTATAAGTTCAAAAAGTGAACACAGAAATTAATGTTTTTCTCTTTGTTAAACACTTACAATTTAACTAATTAGTGAAAGCAAAAATCACGTCATGGGTATTAGACTATTAACCTCCTAGCTAGCTAGGAATCCAGTTTATTTGAATTGAATAATTTGGGAATGTTATTAACCACATAAGAGGGAAAAATGACTAATTAGTAAAAGGAAACACATCACATGGCATGGGTTCAAAATTAGTTCAATCTAAATAAATAGAGTGGATCTTTGAACCTACTAAAATTAACCAATTTAGAGATCCAAATGTACTAACTAGTGAAAACAAACACAATTAATTTATAGATGAAAAATTACTAATTAGTGAAAGCAAACTCATCACATGCCTTGAGTATTAGACTATTAGGCATCTAGCAATCCATTTTATTTGTATGGAACTAATTTGGGAACAACATTAACCAATTAATGGACTAAAATATCACTAAATCCTAAAAATGTTGAAGGTAGTCAATTGTACCTTCTTAACCCTTCCAAGGCCGCAAAAAGTAAAACATTCCTTATAGGTAAAACCAAAAAATGGAGTGCAAAAAATCACTAAACCATACTAGATCACAGGTGCGTGTGAGCACGTACGCAACATAAACAACTCTTGCCATTATAGCAGGGGTGTGACTTGTGAGTTATGACTCATGCGACGTAAGCAACACTTGCCATTGCAAGGGGCAGGGCCGTTCCTAGGAGTTTTGATGCCCTGTGCGAAAATGCTTAAAGATGCCCTCCTATGTCTACTTTCTAAGCAAATGAAATAACGAAAGACACAATTTTTGTAAAGGATTTGAAACCTAGTCAAGTTAGGCGGCTTATCCCTACATCGATTTTTATTGATTAAAATGAAAAATACAAAAGAGACATAAAAACCAAAACCTCAAATCATAAAATATAAATTTGCATCACCTAAAATAATTCTTGAAGCAAAAAATATCAATCCATTTTTCATATACAAATCCTATGTCTAAATATTCTGTTCCATTTAAACCAAAGTCCTAAATTATCAAACCGAAAAGGCGTAAACTAGTAGTATATGCAATTTTGATGCCCCCTTGGGCTTTGATGCGCTGTGCGGTCGCATGGGCTGCACATGCCCAGGGCCGGGCCTGGCAAGGGGTATGACCTATGAGTCACTCGTGCGCAGAGGCGGTTTGACACAGCGAGGGCCTGGCGAAGGGAATGATGTATGAGCAAAGACTTGCAGACGATCATGGGTAACGTGCGGGCGTGAGATTATGTGTTGTGGCGGACTTTTGAA
This sequence comes from Centaurea solstitialis, assembly GCA_030169165.1. NCBI lineage: Eukaryota > Viridiplantae > Streptophyta > Magnoliopsida > Asterales > Asteraceae > Centaurea > Centaurea solstitialis. The sequence goes on from CM058042.1 coordinate 7,324,910, forward strand.
TTGAGGTAGTGACTTCACAAGAGTCGGAAGGTGTGACCATTTGGGCACAAAATTAGATTTGGATAGGACATGTATCCTATTGTTTAACACACGTGAGAGTGGGTCAGGGCGGCTCCCTCTTGGCCAATGCCGGTATCACTACTAAAAAAATGGGTATATATTATCGACGGCCGAAACAGTCCGAAATCGGCTTTACAAACAGTTTTACGGCGAAACGAGTGTCGCTAAAAACCTGGTCGGTAAAAGCTACCGACGGTTTTTTTAACGACTTTTACCGACTGCTTTCCAACCGCTTCATTTACCGGCTACTTTCCGACGATTCTTACCGACTGTTTCATTTACCGACAGTTTTCCGACGGGTTACCTACGATGACTTATTAAAAAATAAAATAAAATAATATAGTTGGAAAACGATCAGAAAGCAGTCGAAAATTTCCGACTGCTTTTAATAGTTGATAATACATAAGTTTTTAGTAGTGTATATAGCTCGGTCATTGTCATATATTATTGAAGTCTTTGTTTTATAATAGCTTTCAAAGTTCAAATTCGTTGCATGATCAATTTCCATTAGTTTCATGAGTAGTCATAATCTTGTCGGTTGGTTTTCATTTCTTTTCTCGTCATTTGGATTTTGGCTTTTATGTCATCTCCATATTATTTTGGCTTTTATATCATTTCCATATATTATATTGGCTTTGATGTTTGCGAGAAAATATCCATGTGATTATGTGAAGGTGGCGATGAGAAGAAAATGACGAAGATGTAAAATGATGAATTGAAGGTGTTACACATTTAGGAGGGTTTCTAATTATAATTAATGTAAAAGCAAAGTTCAAGATAAATTATATGATTTTCTAACCAACATGTCAATCCAATATATAAAAGTTAATACATAAGACATATGATTTCGTGATTTGCCTTTATTAATGGGTGTTGCTATAGAGACACCCATCTATAAATTATAGACCTAATAATTAGTTTTTGACTTAAATATAACTTATTTTGGAAATATAAACACCATACAAAAATTAACTTTGCAGCTCATTAAATACGTACCTATATTAATAGCAATCATTTAATATTTAAATTTTCTATATATTTCTTAACTATAATAATAATAATTAGGCTATCTATTTTGTTTTTGTATTTTTTGTATTTCATAATTCGTCCTGTGCATCGATATTTGTTGCTGAAATTTGATGAAATCATGAAAATACATCTAGAGAATCAATGAGAAACCATATAAATGGGCTAAACGAATGGTTTACATGAACGTTGTACGGGTTGTAACCTTTTACTAGATTGCATAATAACCTTGGCTTATATATATATATATATATATATATTATGTTACCTTTTTTATTTAGTAATTATTTAACATGCATAACTTTAACATAAATGAAATAAGTAGCATAATAATAGTGGTGTAATTACATTTAACGGCAAGTTCGTACACTTTGATTTTATATTAAACGGTAGACATGCTGGAAAAGAAATTTAACCTAAAAATATTTGGTATAGTGTGAAGCTTTTGAAATTAAACTACTATGTAATATTACGTAAAAGAGTTTATCAATTGTTTATTTTTTACAATAACAATTAAAAAAAAGTTTTAATAACTTAGTTAAAATATTTGTAATAGTAATAATAATTTTTTTTATTATTAGACAAAATACATAAAATAATATAAGTAATGATGATTAGTGAATAAATAAAAAAAAGTAAAAGTAAAAGTAATTAAGTTATGATGGTTAATAAATATAGCACGGAAAACAAAAAATAATTAATTAGTAATTAGACATAGATAGGTGTCTAGATAGTATTTAGATAGGTGTCTTAATAGAATCACCCTTATTAATTAGTACAATCATAAGTATATATAGGGGAGATATGAAACAATAGCATATTTAGAATAACAATTAATGATCAATGGGTCATTTATTTTCCACTTCACAACCGAAAAGTAACTAGAGCGAGCTCGCATACGATTGACTTCTTAATTAGTTAATCTATCCCCATAAGTACGTAAAAACTTTATATAAGAACGGCCATGCACGTTTCTTCACCCACATTGGAAACCAGTAGGGACCTGGTTGCCACATGCACCAAGAAGCAAGCTAAGAGACACAGGTACATTGATATTTATCCCCAAAGCGTTAGGTTTGATAGCTGTGCAAAGGCAAACAGCAGCCTCAAAGTCGGCAAGGCCTTTGATAAGAGAGCAACATTGCTTTACCGATGGTGAGCCCACCGGAACATTCACCAAACCTCGCAGCAGATTGGCACACACCGCAAATTTTAAGGCGTCTCTAGGGCAAGTTGCCCGCGTTGGAGTTGGAGTTGGTGTTGGTGTTGGAGTTGGAGTTGGAGTTGGAGCTGGAGCTGGAGTTGGTGGCGTTGGCGTTGGCGGTGGAGTTGGCATTGGCTTCGGGCTTGGGTTCGGGCTTTGTGTTGGGGTAGGGCTAGTGCATCTCCCACAACTACTAAGCATGGTTAAAAAGAGAAAGTGGAGTGCTAGAAAGAGAACCATTGATACATTGCTCTTTGTAGCCATGTCCAAATGAATTATATATGAAAACCAACGTTTTGTAAATATGTCGAGAAGCTAAAAGGTATTATATGACGAACGATGATCAGTACCGTGGGTATTGTGAGCATTTATATAGGCAAAAACAAGGTTGGTATTTTTTTCAAATGGTACTCAACTTGAAATAATAGAGACAAATTGATATAGTTGTCATCATACATCGATCATAGACAAGCTTTCCAGGTTTGTGATCAAGGGAGATCCTAATGGCCGCAAGTTCAATATGTTATCAAGTTTATAGTTAAATCCTTTCTATTTCCACCTAAAGTTAAGCAACATGAAATTACTTGATTAAAACAAGAAGTTAACTATAATTCTCATATGATAACCGAATTATTAGTTCAATTTGTACATTTGGTTATTTTCAATATAAATGACAAGGGTGCGCCAAGGGCTGGTAACTTCTTCACCTCCATTACCTTTTTTGTAGACTTCACCTTCATTATTGGGTGTCATTAGGTCATCCACTGCGGCTTGGATGGGTAGTAATTGGGTAGTTGGTACCTAATGGGTACCTTGGATGAACACCACCGTGCCTTCAGCGGGTAGGAAGAGAGAACGGGTTCACCAAACCGAAGACTCCCACCCCCCCCCCCCCCACCCCCACCCCCTCTCTCTCTCTTCTTTCTCTCTATCTCTCTCTTCTTTCTCTCTCTTATTTATTTATTTATTTATTTTACTTTTAATTAAATGATAGTGGGTTGATAGTGGATGGATTGGGTAGTTTGGGTAAAATAGTAGAAAGCTGATGTGGCGCTGATGTGACAGTTGAAACCATTCGGTAGTAGTGGGTCAACATCGGATTTATGTTTTTTTGTTTAAACCTTTTATTGAGAATTGTGAAAATATAAAGAGTAAACTACGGTTTTAGTCGATTTTTATGGTTTGTTAAAATTTATGTTTTTTGTTTATTTGGTTTATGGTTTTTGAATTTGTGGTTTGTAATTAATTGTTATTTTTTAAGAAGGGTGTCTTGGGCTATGTCCAAACTAATCCGGATATATTATAGTTGTGATACATCAGTTCCTGATAACTCAAGGCCAAGGGCCACAATTGTTATGCACACCTGAAATAAAACTCTAGTTAGATATGGGAGATTCCATCTCGTCTTCTAGAGCCTTAACCACTACGTCACAACACTTGTAGTTATTTTTATGTATTGTATTTTCGTCTTTATGATTTACAATTTATCGTGGTGTGCGTCCTTGGGGATTAAAAATCTTATTATTTTAGTCCCTTTTATTTTAAAGACAGTAGGAAACAAAATAGTAATAAATCAAAAACCATAGAAAAAAAGTAAATATTTGTAAACCACAAGGATGAAAATTGAAATTTTTAACAAACCACGGAGACTAAAATCATAGTTTACTCAAAAACAAATTGTTTCCACCAACAAAATCCCAATAATCAGGCTAGCCAACTATACAAGGTTAGGTAGGTACAGATAAAAACCCAATTATAATTGTGAACGTTATAACAATTAAGAGCACGACACGTATCATATTCAGTCTGAATAATAAATGATTATTCAGACTCAACATTATTCATGGTGAATAATACAGTATTCAATATTATTCAGTCTGAATATAATATTTTTCACCATGAATAAAAATAACATTCAGTGTGAATAAGCATGTATTATTCAGACTGAATATGCCACGTGGCACGCTTTCGACCATCCTCACGTTTGCAATTAGATTTGAGTTTGCAGCCGAACTTTTTCATTTATATTTATTGGGTCATGTGCAAAGAAAAACCTTAAATGAATGAAAAATCAAAGAACATCTTCATACCTTTGTATCTGAATCGAATGCATTTATACATATGTATTTATAAGAGATCCACTTTCCAATATCGTTGGGTCAATTACTAGGGTTAGATCCAAGAAGCTAAGGGAGTTCTTCAATTACTTATCAAAAATCCTTGGGCAAAGAAGATATGAAAATGGCGGAATACAAGCCCAAAAAAGTTAATATGATGCATATTTTGGGCCAAACCCAAATGGATCTTACAAATAAATAACGACGTATAGTATAAAAATGATTCAAAAAGTATGGACATTTTACAAAGACGAGTTTTAGAGGCTTCTTTTATTACCAAAGATTTTTAGTCCATATGATCTTCTTGTTGGTTATTTATTGTAGATAAGGATTCGGATTATTTTTAGTCTATATTGTTTGTTTTGTTTTGTTTCCTTAGGTAGCGTTTGGTACGTAGACAGGATTAGACAGGACTGGACAGTACTAGACAGTACTAGACAGGACAAGAGAGTATGACAGGACTGGACTGGACGGGACGGGACAAGACTGGACAGAACAAATGTCTGTTTTGTGTTTGGTACGCCTAGGACTGGACTGGACTGAACAGAACTAAACAAGTTCCCTCAAAAAATTATTTGATGATTTTATTTATCACTTAATAGTTATAATTAACACAAATAAACTAAACTAGTAATCTATAAAAAAATTACACAATTTTAATAAACATAAACACACACACAAACACACACACACACACACACATATTGATTAGCTTATATTTAAACATACTTTTATAATGAATTGAGTGCATTTTGTAATGTTTTTATAGCTAATGAAACCTCATTAACTTAGTTATTGATTGGTGTTTGATAGGTGCCAAAAGGGTGGATTTTAACTCAATGGAGCATATTTTTCAGATTTCGTGGCTTCAAGTCTCGGATCAAGCCTCGTCACCTGCTGTATTCACCTCAAAAATCAGGCTCACATAAGTTCCGAGGGTTCAACCCACGTCTCAAGTCTCGTTCTGAAAATCAAGTTCACGTGGGTTGTTCCGAGGGTTCAACCCTCGAATCAAGTCTCGTCAGATGCAGAGTTCACTTCTTAAATTCAACCCACGTTTTTTTAGGGCAGTTATCAGTTGAGGGTATAAAAGAGGGCTTCAACCCTCAATTGAAAAGGGAACGACTTTGGAGGGATCGATCAGAGAAAGAGAAGAGAGCAGAAGAGGAGCAATGTAGGGAGTTCATCAATTTCGGAATTAGGTTAATTTCTATTTTCAGTTTCTTAGTTTTTGATTTCAATTAGCCATGTGTGGCTAATTCTTTTTCTAATTCGACTTTGGATTATCTAGCAATTGCAATTTCTATTTCAATTAGTTGTTTGAGATGATGTAATTCCATCTTACTTTGATTATTCATCCAATTTCCAAGTTTTTAGTTCATAGAATTGATTTTCATGTTTTCTGATCAACTATGTGGAAATCGATTACCGTCAATTTAGTTTTCTAAATCCGTAATTGTTTAGTAAACTAATGTTGGTGACGAATAACAAATTAGGTTTTGTAAAAGATACCTATATTTTGTTATGAAATTGGGCGAAACGGAACAATTAGGTTAACCGAGCTTGTGTGTTAATTTATCCGGATCCGGGTTCCATTAAATCTTCATGCTAGTTTCAATTAGGTTTTCAAGAGCTTGTTTGAGGCCAATTGCTTACTAAGGTTTGATAGGAGAGCTTATTCCTTTCAAATATTATGTATGTTGGAATTGTTTGTTAGAGCTTATTAACAAATAGAACCGGGTTAATCAAAGTGGTGCGATTTTTATATACATCATCAATGATAACGTCTATTGAATAGAGTTGTATTTGCAATCTGAGGTCGGGTTTCTTTTTTATTATAATTGTTTATAGTTAGTTTTAATAGCATGTTTAGTTTAGTTAAACAAATCAAACAAACCCCCCTTTTTCATAAAGCGTAGATACTTGACGACGGTCACATCCAATCCCTGTGGATTCGACCCGACTTACCGCTATTACAAATTTGTTTGTAATTAGCCCGTAGCTGGAACAATATTATTATTTGACGGTCTCGACACCCGTCAAATTTTTGGCGCCGCTGCCGGGGATTGGCATCGTTGATTGTGTTAGTTTTTACGCTTTATTTATTGCTTTATTTTTCTTTTTAGTCTTTTTAACTTTTAGTTTTTATTGTAAGCTAATCGTGTACCTAACGCCAAGTGGTTTTTTAAGTGTTTCTTATATTTATCATGGCGTATTATCCATATGATTACGGGTCACGATACGCCACCATGGGACACGATCCAATCGAGGTACGTCTCTCTTCCCTTGAGACACAAATTTCCAACTTAACCGATCTTGTGAAAGAGATAGCTAGTAGAAAGACATCGCCGGTGGAAAAGTTTGGGATATGTGCTCAACATGCCTATCCAATAGACCCACTCCCAACTTTCCACCACAACATCGAGCTAACCTTCACTTACGGAGGACTTCCATGCCCGAGCCATGATGCTTTTGACTCCAACTCGAGCACTTACTATCCGAGATGGCAAAACCATCCAAATCCAAACGCGTACGAGTATGGATGGCAAGATAATTCATTCTCTAGCTATGAAGTGACAACACCGACCGCAAGTCCTGATTATGAGAATTCAGGTATGTCTCTTGAAACAATGGTCCAACTAATAGCTCTTAATACGACTTTGTTTTCATTTCAGCAAGAAATGTCCAAGTTTCAAGAGGAGACAGAGGCTCAAATTCAGATCATGACAAACCAGATCAACGAGTACATATCTTCTTAAAGTCGGTGGGAAGCTAAGAAAGAAGAGGCAAGATCGGTTGATGAGTTGAAATTGCAAGCTGCCATAGATGAAGAGGATGAGGAAGTAACCGCCTCTGAATCTGATTCGGGTAACAAGGGAGGGGATGTTGTAGAACAAAAGCCAATGGTGGTGCCTTCTTCTTTTCTTACACCGTTAGTTGATAAAATCAAGGTGGAGGAGGAGCTTGTAGATACTTGGGAGACCTTCACGGAACTTGAAGAACCGATGGTTGATTGTAAGAAGGTGATCCCGAGTGATGGTGTCTTTGTCGAGTTACAAAGAGTGCTAGAACCAAAAAGCAAAGACTCCACACTTGAAATCCGGATGGACTTCAAGGCGCCCCAATATGTAGAGAAGAAGCATGTATGGGGCATCGATCTATTGGATACCGGATAGGGTGCATGGAACGTGTCTAGCCAAAGACGTAAAAGAAAGGCGCTTCATGGGAGGCAACCCATGGGTTTCTAATTTTCTGCATTTTTTTAGTTATTTCTTTTTGTAGTTCTCCCTATCGTTGTCTAATCTCTTCTTTATATTTTTCAGGACTTCCATCTCTCAAAGTGGAGCTTATTTGGATGCGCTCACCACACTAGCTCATACATTGGAGGAACGCTCATCAATCAGGGGAGTTTACTGTTTCCCCCTACTTTTAATGTTTCCGAGTGTCCTATTCATAATGCACACATTGAGGACAATGTATGAACCAAGTGTGGGGTGGGGTGATTTGCATGATTTGGGCATATAGATGCATTCTTAGGGGTAAAATTTTCGCAACTTTTTGCGAATTTGTGCTTAAATGCGAGTTGTTGTTCGTCTTAGGTGTACGTTAGCATGAATGAGCTTGATGATAGCACATAAAGTTGATTAGTAGGTGGGTACCGGTCAATTTTGATCCTTGCTAATCTCTTGAACAAAGCCTAAACACCGTGAGACTTTGAACCTTATAGACTAAACATTTGATATTAGTCTCATTTTCTTTCTTGTGTGGTTATGTCTTGTCTAGCTTTGCACTTCTAGAACTTGGATCATCTCTTCTTAAGACTACATTGATTTTTTTGCATGCAAATAAACATGATTAAGGCCATCGTTTGCTTATTGTTCTGTTAACCCATTAGCCTTAAGCCTACCCTTTATGAAAAATTATCCTTTTGCTAACCACTTTGAGCCTTAGCCTATCATTTCGTCACCTCATCCTAAACCCATCCAAACACGACCCACCCGACCAAACACCAATGGAGTGGTCCCGACATCGTTTGTGCTCGAAAAGTTAAATCTATGTGTTGGAGAAGAATTAAAAAAAATGAGAAAAATGAAAAAAAGAAGTGTGTGAGATAGAAAGAACATGTCGTCAAAAATAAATAAAGACGACGGAAACGATGATAAGGTTGAATATATGCATTCTATCTTTGTACCTATCATCCAAGGGAAATGTGATTTATAAGATAGTATGAAAATCCCTTTGTGGAATGAAATTTCCATAGTTGAATAATCGGTTTTTCTCCATTTGGTGTACGGTCCTTAGCCACTTTTTCCCAAACATATCCTAACCTTACCCAAAGCCGAATACTCATTAAACCCGAAAGCCCTTTTGATTTATATGCATGTTTTAATCTAAGTAGTGGAGGGTAAGAGATTTTTCAAGCTTATGGTAAGTGCATGCTAGTATAGAGACGTTTTGAGTGATACACTTTAACCCCAAAGAGTGATTTGAGTGTTTGTTTTGATTTTCCATTTGTGAGATTGTTCTCGTGATTAGCTTGTGTCTAATTGATCATTTGTGTGCTCACTAGTTGATGCTATGTTGCAAATCTCAAGTTCATGATGTGCTATGTGTGTTGATAAGCTCATTTGACTCATTTTGGTCGCTACATACTAAATTAGCATGTAGCGACCAAAATGAGTCAAATGAGCCTATCAACACACATAGCACATCATGAACTTGAGATTTGCAACATAGCATCAACTAGTGAGCACACACATGATCAATTAGACACAAGCTAATCACGAGAACAATCTCACAAATGGAAAATCAAAACAAACACTCAAATCACTCTTTGGGGTTAAAGTGTATCACTCAAAACGTCTCTATACTAGCATGCACTTACCATAAGCTTGAAAAATCTCTTACCCTCCACTACTTAGATTAAAACATGCATATAAATCAAAAGGACTTTCGGGTGTAATGAGTATTCGGCTTTGGGTAAGGTTAGGATATGTTTGGGAAAAAGTGGCTAAGGACCGTACACCAAATGGAGAAAAACCGATTATTCAACTATGGAAATTTCATTCCACAAAGGGATTTTCATACTATCTTATAAAGCACATTTCCCTTGGATGATAGGTACAAAGATAGAACGCATATATTCAACCTTATCATCGTTTCCGTCGTCTTTATTTATTTTTGACGACATGTTCTTTCTATCTCACACACTTCTTTTTTTCATTTTTTTTCATTTTTTTTAATTCTTCTCCAACACATAGATTTAACTTTTCGAGCACAAACGATGTCGGGACCACTCCATTGGTGTTTGGTCGGGTGGGTCGTGTTTGGATGGGTTTAGGATGAGGTGACGAAATGATAGGCTAAGGCTCAAAGTGGTTAGCAAAAGGATAATTTTTCATAAAGGGTAGGCTTAAGGCTAATGGGTTAACCGAACAATAAGCAAACGATGGCCTTAATCATGTTTATTTGCATGCAAAAAAATCAATGTAGTCTTAAGAAGAGATGATCCAAGTTCTAGAAGTGCAAAGCTAGACAAGACATAACCACACAAGAAAGAAAATGAGACTAATATCAAATGTTTAGTCTATAAGGTTCAAAGTCTCAAGTTCTAGAGGTGTCGGTGGTGGCCGACAGTAATACTAGTGATGGTGGTGGTGGGTGGTGGTGGTTGTAAAGAACGTGAAGATGGTGGGTAGTGGTGGTGGTGGTTGCGGTGGAGATGGATAGTTGTAAAGGTGGTAGACGGTGGTGGTAGGTAATCGTTGATAGTTGTAGAGGTGGTGGAGGTAGGCATGGGAATTGTCCCCGACCCATCGGGGAACCCGGTCCACCCGCCGCGGTCGGGGACGGGGATTCCCCGGTAAACCGGGTATTGGGGACGGGGACGGGGATCCCCGTTTTCTCAAACCGGGGATGGGGACGGGGACGGGTTTAGCACTCCCCGCTCCGCCTCATACCTGTACCCGTATATACATTAATTAATTATTTACATTATATATTATTTTTCTATTATATCGGTATATGGTTGTTCCAATTTCGATAAATTATGATTATTAGTTGATGTGGGTTTGACTATTAATTGATACGTTTTGGTACGTGTGTCATTAAAAATTATTTTAGCATTAAGTTTAGCTTATTTTGGTATTAGGTTTAAAAATTATTATACGATTATGTCTATAAATTATTACACGATACATTCTTAGTTTTTATTGGAAATATGTGAAATTAAACACGTATTGTATCGCAAAACATTTAGTTTAAAATAGATTATATAAACGGACATAAAATCCTCGTTTCCCCATTGGAGATCCCCGTTCCCCGTTGGGGACGGGGATGGGGATACGATCAAATTCCCCGGTGGGAATGGGGAAGGAGACGGGGATGACGATGAGGGCTCGGGGATGGGGATGGAGATTGGGGTCCCCGCCCCAAACCCGCGCCCATTCCCATGCCTAGGTGGAGAAGGTTGTTGTAGGGGAAGAGGAGGTGGAGGAGGTTGTTGTAGTGGAAGACGAGGTGGAGGAGGTTGTTGTAGTGGAAGACAAGGTGAAGGTGGCCGATAGTGGCTACCGGTGGCGGCGGCGGCCACGACTAGTGGTGGTAAACACGAAAACAAATACCATATTGAAGTTATATATCAAACAAATGTTAGTTAGTAATATATTAGTTTCTGTCTCATTTCTGTCCCATGTTGTTCCACCTATTTTGGTGGAACAAAAAAACAGTCATTTTTGTCCCATGTTGTCCCACTTTATCCCAGTTTCTGTTCTGTCCCATGTCGCACCAAACGTGGGACAGTGAATTCCTGTTCTGTCCCATGCTGCGCCAAACGTGGGACAAACAGTTTTCTCCCGTCCTGTTCTGTCCTGTCCCACGTACCAAACGCAGCCTTATAGACGAGGAAGAGGAAGTAATCCTTTTCTTTTTTAGTTTTCTTTCTTGTAATTCTTAAGACTCTAAATAAGAATTATTTTCTTTAGTTTTGCAATCAATAAAATTTTATATTTTTGTGAGGATGCATATAATACCCGTGTTTCGTTAAATTTGTTCACGTGCAAAATTGTGGGGAACTTAACCTAAAATGTTAAGTAACTACCTACTTGAGCATAAAGTTACAAGAACTAGACTTGAGGGACTAAGGGTGCCAATTCACTGAACTCCTATACTTAAATAAGTGAATGGCATGAGATTTTTAAAAAGAGAGTAGATTTTTGTCCCTATGTTCCTTTGCTAAACACTGCCATAGCCTCCTCTTTCTACACCTCTCATTCTCTCTAAAAATTCTCCCAAATTACGAAGAGATTCAACGTAACGATTACGTATTCGGAATCCTCTCGTCGAAACCTTCTCAAAGATATAAGTTTCTTTCAATTTCGTTAGGATGTTTACTTTAGGATTTTTAAGTTGATTTTCTATATGTGCGTGTGCTTAATTTACGAATTAGTATTGTGTATATGTTTAGATACTTGGTTAGATAACTTAAATTAGTTAAACTTGGTGTGGATTTGAAAAGGGTATTTGATTTACCGCACACCAAGTGTTCGACTAAATGCCGAAAAGAATGAAATTACGTGATTAAGCCTAGGATCATAAGCCATGAACTTTGTTTTAACATTTGATATGTTAAAGCATGTTTAGATCGTATAAATACAGTAGGTTGTGTAACAAAGAGCATAAAATGAGTTGAGGAAAAATGGTAGAAATTGGAATTTCCGGCAGCCACGAATCTCGACGTTTGGCAGCCCATAACTCCCAAACCGTACGGCGGAAAGGGCTCAAGTTTTGCAGTCATAAAGCCCTTACCATATACTACAATTGTTATTTAGAGTCCAACAACTAATTGTGACGTTAAAAGGGCCAAAACAGAGTGTTTTTAGGCTGCTAACAGCATATTAACGATCAGCACAGCTATTTTGTAAAGTATGTATCTAATAGACGAATGATCCAAATGAGGTGACTCCAAATTCAAAAGACTCTTAACACCTCATACTACACCTTTCATTTGTATTGTAGAGGCTATTGTGGTATTTAAATAGGAGAAAAATGCTCGAAAAGAAGGGGGTTAGAGGCTGTTTGGTGCTAATAGTGGAGTCGGTAATCCCCAATTGTAATTAGCCGTCTTGTACCTTACGAGGACTTTATTCAAATCAATCTTAAACCTATCTAGGAGTTGTATAGAGATAAAAAGGAGTAAACTTTTGTCTTAGATTTATATATACAATAGGTACATTAGTTATTGTATAGTCGATAATCGGTGATCGTTTTGTGTAAAAGGTGACTCATGCGAATCGTATCAACTCTTGGGGACTCCAGTGGTGGTATTTCATCACCGCTTTACTCAGGTACGGATATCTTACTCCACTTGATCATACGGGGATAGTCATTTGCATATGGCTTCCTAATCGGGATAAACGGTTATAAAGTCAGATAGATTCTGAATTTCTTTCATGCTTGTTAACTGTAGTTGCGCATTTGTTCGCTTTTGAATTATGATTTCATTCTATTGAAACACGGACTTTGACTTGTCGGATGATGTCTATTGTGAACCGTTTTCGGTAGACTCAACATTGGGGGCACCGATGTTGAGATGCTTCCACGGTGGCTAAAACGATCATGGCGTCCTTATCTTATAAAAAGTCCTTAAAAGCGGACTAGAATGAGTACTGGTCGAATAAAGGGCGTATGGATCAATCCTAAGAACCGTTATTGGAAAAGAATTGTGGCCGTGGTTAAATCCACTGAGAGGATTGATGTGTTGTGCCCGCACCTCTTTCCTCACACAGGCCCAAACGGATTGATCATCCTTTGGGAACAACGTATCAAGATGATGCGGTTTAGTCTTCGGACTTTGATATGCCTTCAAGGCATTCGGTTGACTTCATCCTCTTTTGAGACACTTTGATTTTGATTATGGTGTTATGTAACGTAATTCCTTGAATTTGTCATCTCATGCTTATTATTATGTTATCATTATCCGTTCACTGAGCATTAAGCTCAGCCGGGATTTTCTTTGTTCTCGACAGGTAAATGATTTAGTAGGGATTTTGGGATGAGAGTTGTGGAGATGAGAAGATTGACGATAACTACTACGACTTTCTTTTGCTAATCTTTTGGTGACTAGTGTAGACATAGATATATATACACATGGATAGTTTGAGACCATGTTTTTGTAACCGTTATCTCCATTTGTGGTTACGCATCTGTATTTTGGATAAATGATATTAGTTGCTCTGCTTAATCGATGATTTTGACTTGTTTGCAGTTTAAACGTAACTGTGACATCTTCCGTCCTTAGCCACGCGGGATGGGGGTGTTACAAAATGGTATCAGAGCTATAGGTTATGATCCTGTAGTACACATAAAGTTTGATTTGTGAGTATGGGTAGTTTTGGTTAGGATATTTGAATTGTGTAGCGGAATTGTAGTGGTTTGTTGACTTAGTTTTGTTATTCTAAAGGACTCCTTAGTTGATTCAAGGATTAAGTTTGTGTTCTTAGATTATCATTAAGTCCACGAATGTCGTCGCTGCCATCGTAAGAGGTGTAAGGTGATATGTTTTCTTTTTGCATTTTGTTGAAATTTTAAGTTTAAAATATATTTGGATATTTATTTGTTGGAGATAGGAAAGCTATTCAGATTGGTTTCTCAGATAATAGTTTTAAAAGTGATCAAATTTTATAAGCTTGATTGCAAAGTATAGTCGTAAGCACCGACCTCACCTATCCTAAGAGAAGTTGTGATTTTCTGTATATAGAAAGTAGTGGCATTGATGAAATAGTTATGTTCTAAAGAATGATAATAAAAAGTGTAGGAATGTTTTCTAAAGATTCGTTGGAAGGTTTATTACTTTATGTATGTGGTACTATGTGACTTTGGGTATGTTGTTATTATTGGTCTAAGTTTGGATTGCGTTATTTTTCATAAAGGTTTTCGTCGGTGATTTAAGTGTATACATTCAAGGATCAATATCGTTGTAAGTTAAATTTTGAGTGTGAAACCTTGTCCATGTTTCGATTTGATTCGTCGCACATTAATGTTTTAAATCTATTGTGATGGTTTCGTAACTAAAATTTATCGATGACCCGGTTTCGAGGATGAAACCTTCTTTTTAGAGGGGGAGAACTATAATACCCGTGTTTCGTTAAATTGTTCGCGTGCAAAATTATGGGGAACTTAACCTAAAATGTTAAGTAACTACCCACTTGAGCATAAATTTATGAGAACTAGACTTGAGGGACTAAGGGTGCCAATTCACTGAACTCCTATACTTAAATAAGTTAATGGCATGAGACTTTTAAAAAGATAGTAGATTTTCGTCCCTGTGTTCGAAGAGATTCAACGTAACGATTACGTATTCGGAATCCTCTCGTCGAAACCTTCTCAAAGGTATAAGTTTCTATCAATTTCGTTAGGATGTTTACTTTAGGATTTTTAAGTTGATTTTCTGTATGTGCATGTGCTTAATTTACGAATTAGTATTGCGTATATGTTTAGATACTTGGTTAGATAACTTAAATTATTTAAACTTGGTGTCGATTTGAAAAGGGTAAAGTATTGGTACAATGTGCTTAGATTGGGTGTATGTGATTTACCGCACACCAAGTGTTCGACTAAATGCCGAAAAGAATGAAATTACGTGATTAAGCCTAGGATCATAAGCCATGAACTTTGTTTTAACATTTGGGATGTTAAAGCATGTTTAGATCGTATAAATACAATAGGTTGTGTAACAAAGAGCATAAAATGAGTTGAGGAAAAATGGTAGAAATTGGAATTTTCGACAGCCACGAATCTCGATGTTTGGCAGCCCATAACTCCCAAACCGTACAGCGGAAAGGGCTCAAATTTTGCAGTCATAAAACCCTTACCATATACTACAATTGTTATTTAGAGTTTAACAACTAATTATGATGTTAAAAGGGCCAAAACAGAGTGTTTTTAGGCTGCTGACAGCAGATCAGCACATCTATTTTGTAAAGTCTGTATCTAATAGACGAATGATCTAAATGAGGTGATTCCAAATTCAGCAGACTCTTAAGACCTCATGTTACACCTTTCATTTGTATTGTAGAGGCTATTGTGGTATTTAAATAGGATAAAAATTCTCGAAAAGAAGGGGGTTAGAGGCTGTTTGGTGCTAATAGTGGAGTCGGTAATCCCCGATTGTACTTAGCCGTCTTGTACCTTACGAGGACTTTATTCAAATCAATCTTAAACCTATCTAGGACTAGTATAGAGATAAAAATGAGTAAAATTTGTCTTAGATTTATATATACAATAGGTACATTAGTTACTGTATAGTCGATAATCGGTGATCGTTTTGTGTAAAAGGTGACTCATGTGAATCGTATCAACTCTTGGGTACTCAAGTTGTGGTATTTAATCACCGCTTTACTCAGGTACGGATATCTTACTCCACTTGATACGGGGATAGTCATTTGCATATGGCTTCCTAATCGGGATAAACGATTATAAAGTCAAATAGATTCCGAATTTCTTTCATGCTTGTTAAATGTAGTGGCGCATTTGTTCGCTTTTTGAAACACGGACTTTGACTTGTTGGATGATGTCTATTGTGAACCGTTTTCGGTAGACTCAACATTGGATTTCATCTCGAGAAGGTTATTCGGTACAAATTGCTTAATTTTAGTTGCTTATTGCTAGGAATGCTAAGTATTGTTGTTCTTGATTGATTTTAGCATGTGAGCAATTAGAATGATACTTTGATTTATGATATCCTGATACTAGCATTGTATTTTGATTAAGTTGGGGCTAGATTTGATCTAATTGGGTTGTACTTGCATGCTAAGTGTGGGGAATTTTTCAAATTCCCCTCTACTTTTGTTTTTCACCATACTAGGTTACTAGAAGAATCTTGTTTGCCTAGAAATTCAAGTGTGGGGATTTTCTTCCATTGTGTTATTCACATGTGCATATCATGAAAACTTGAATTTCTAGCTTTGTGGTTATGTTTTTGAGAATTAATTAGATCATTAATCATGTGATGTGCTTAATTGATTTGGATTGGAACTAAGACATGGTTAATTATTTGTGTAGAGGACAAGATCCGCATCCACTTCCGCATCCACACCCAATGTGAACGACCGGGCACCGGATGGGACAAATCGTCGTTCCAAGGGGGACCAATTGGTCCCTCCTCCAAACGTTGGAGATTGACGGGGATGTTAAGGCGGTTCTCGAGAAGCACACACTTGGCGAAAACGGGCTCGAGTACTATATTTGTAAGGCTTGGGATCGGGTGTTCAACATCAACGGAGTCATTTATCGGGAACTCATTCTAGAGTTCGTGGCGACCTTCACCTTCAACGCCACCAAAGCAACGGAGGATTGCCGTAAAAAGTGCATTACTCTCCGTCTTGGCGGAACTTGGCGGTACTTGGCGGTCTCTTTCTCTAGCCGAGTTTGGGGTGGCATTGGGCATTTATACTCAAGTCGAGGTTGACGATCCCGGTTTTGAGGAATATATGGTGGCGACTTCTAAGACTCCCGAGGGCTTCAACGCTCGTGAGATTTGGGCAATTCTCGATAACAGGAACTTTTCTTCGAACATCAAGGTTAAAGGCTTGCTTTCGCCTTTGGATCGACTCCTCCACCGCATGTTGGTTCATGCGGTGAATTCTCGTTCGTCTAGTGAGGAGAAGATCTCGGTTTACGATCTTTGGTTACTCTACGAGCTTTCTACGGATGATCGCTACTCTAACGCACCCTATATCATCGTCGTTCAAATCCAAAAGGCGGGTGGATATAGGAGTGGAAGTAAGATGGCCGGTGGCCAATACGTGACACGACTCGCTCGACACTTTGGAATTCTCAACCGGGGTGCCATTGCTTCGATGACGAGCTTGGGCGAGATGGGTCTAATTGACACGGAGCAACTCAAATGCATGGGGGTGGTGAGATCGGTTCAAACGCCGTATGGAGTTCGATATCATTGGGATGCGCGTCCGCCAAGCCAACCACCGAGGGAGAGGACGGTAGAGCATGGGGGTAGTTCGAGCGGGGCGGCGGCGATGGAAGAACCGGAAGATTGGAATGCTTACACGGGTTATTAAGGGATCACGCAACAACTCTCAGATTTGCAACTTTCTTTTGACCAACATCATCAACGGATGGAGTATAACTCCATGGAAACACTCCACCAAACTAATTGGCAAAGTGGAGTGCTTAACCAAGTGGCGAAGCATCTTGGTGTGCAACCGAATCCCGCCTATGCTCCATCTCCGTTATGGCCATTTTCCGACGAGAGTCCACCCGGTTTTCCATCTTTCCAGGATTGGAGGAATCATCCTCGTGGCCCCTATTGATCTTGCTCTTATATTGCTTTAGTTCGATTTGGTTGTTTAGACAATTTTAATTCCTTGTTTGTGTGGTTTGCTTTTATTTGCTTTAGACTTCGTTAAATGTTTAGGATATTAGACTTTAATTGTTTTGATTTGATTTTCTTTTCTTTTGTTCTTTTTACTTTTGTTTGTTTTTTCTTTGGTAATAGATGAACCGTGTTATGAACGAGCACCGCTTACGGTTTCAGAACTCTCTCTCTCTGATGGATATGAGTCACATAACCCGGGAAGTTTCTCTTTTTCCCAATTCTCGTTACTTGTTATAATTGTTGCATTAAGGACACTGCAAATTTTAACTGTGGAGAGGGGGTTAAGTAGACTTAACTGTTTTAATATTTGGGTAGCTTATGCTTTTGATTGTCGTTTTTCAAATTATCTGAAAGCTTTGAAATTTGACCCCATTTTTTTTTCAAAATTTGGGAGTATTTTTGGATATTTAGATGCTTGCATAGGAGAACACTAAATAAGGTTATTTGAGTAAGAGTAATGCATTGGAATGCCAATTACCATGAGTGTCTCACCCTATTCCTTTGAGAATTTGAGCCTTTATTGAATATTCATTTCGTGAGGATTTACTGACTGTGACCCAAGGTAGAACTTATCATTTGAATGCTTGTCGAGAACACATAAGAGAAGTATTTATCACCATTGCACTGATAGAGGCCTTCGTTTCAACCCTTTTTAGCCTTCGTTAAGTTGCCTCATTATAAGGTTATTTAATTTGCCTAGCCAATTTGTTGAAAGTGTTCAATTTAACACTTCACCCCTTGAAACCCAATTTGAGCCTTAGCCTTTAATTTCTTTACCCAATATCACCATATATCCTTTAGCCTATCTTTTTATCTATCTTTTGGCCGTGACTTAAATTTGAGAGCTTGAGAAGTTTTGATCCATCTGTTTCATTGTCTGACAAATAAAGAAAAGGGATTGAGATTGAGAAATGAGCTTGAAATAGAAAAGAAAAGAAAAAAAATATAGTAACTCAAAGAGAAGAAAAGAAAATATCAAAAGAGTTGAGAAATAGAAAAAGAAAGAAAAAAAATTTGAGCCCCAAATAAGCAATATGCTTAGGCCAATTCTAAATGGAAAGAAAAAGAAAAAAGTGAGTACTCTGAAAATGTTACTCGTCACACCAAACTAGGTGGAGAGACACTCTATTTATAAAAGGATAGGTTACACTTTACATCCTTAAAGAATGGAGTGAATTACATCTATACAATAAATGAACAATGAATGAATTAATCACAATTTAATAACTAAGTGCGTCTAATATCCCCCCTCAAGCGAAATGGTGGCGGACCGATACGAAGCATTTCTCGAAAGAACTCGAACTGATGACGTGACAAACTTTTGGTGAAGATGTCAGCCACTTGAAGCTTGGTAGGAACGAACTCAGTGTGAAGCTTGCCAGATAACACAAGTTCGCGAATGAAGTGATAGTCAAGATCAATGTGCTTGGCAGGTTTGTGAGAGACCGGATTTTGAGTGAGAAAGAGAGCACTTTGATTATCACATAACAACGTCGGTCGATTTGGTGGTAGCGCATGAAGTTCTCTCAACAAATGAGTGATCCAAATGATCTCTGCAGCGGTGTTGGCCATTGCTCGATATTCAGACTCACAACTGGAGCGAGAGACAGTTGGTTGTTTCTTGGCACTCCAGGATACAAGATTGCCCCCGAGGAAGATCGAGTAACCATAGGTAGACTGGCGGGTCTCGATACAACGAGCCCAATCAGCATCAGAGTACCCCACAAGAGTGGTGTGTGCTGGCCTAGAAAAAGAAAGGCCAAAAGAGAGCGTACCCTTGACATATCGGAGAGGCCGTTTAACTGCCTAATAATGTGAAACAGTGGGAGCTTGAAGGAACTTCCTGACTTGATTGACTGCATACGAAATATCTGGACGAGTGATCGTCAAATACTGAAGAGCACCAACAAGTGACCGATAGTGCGAGGGATCAGAGTATGGCTCACCACCGGTAAGAAAAACCGTGTTAGAGGCAATAGGAGTGGTGAATGGTTTAGCATCAAGAAGACCGGCCCGAGAAATAATGTCATGAGCATACTTGGACTGACTAAGAAATAAACCAGTGGACGTGTATGTAGCTTCAAGCCCAAGAAAGTAACTTAGACGGCCGAGATCTTTGATAGAAAACTCGTTGTGTAAACGAGTGATGATAGAGCGAATAACTGTGTCATCATTGCCTGTAAGAATTAAATCATCAACATAGACCAATAAGTATAACACACACGAGCCGCGTTTGAACACAAATAGTGATGGATCGGCCCGACTACATATAAACCCGGTGCAAGTCAAAAAAGTGCTCAAGCGATGAAACCAATCCCGTGGAGCCTGTTTGAGACCATATTGAGATTTGTGGAGACGGTACACATGATCGGGATACCGAGGAACATGAAACCTCGGAGGTTGCTCCATGTAAACGGGTTCATGTAAGGTGCCATGAAGGAAGGCATTATTAACATCAAGTTGGTGGAGAGACCAACCATTGATGACGGCTAGAGATAAAACAATGCGAACCGTGGATGCCTTCACAACCGGGCTAAAAGTATGAGAGTAATCGATACCCGGAATTTGACTGAAACCTTGAGCAATGAGATGAGATTATGACGATCGACCGTGCCATCAGCATGATATTTAGTTCGAAATACCCACTTAGAACCAACCACATTGCGATCCACGGGTCTAGGCACTAACGCCCAAGTGTTATTGAGGCGAAGAGCGGTCATTTCAGCAGCCATGGCATTTAGCCAATGGGAATGAGAAGCTGTAGACTCAAAGGTGGTCGGGTTACGATGAGCAAACAATGCACTATATAAACCGTGTTGAGTAGTGTGAGCAAGATCCTCTTGGTGCTTTGGTTTAAAAATCCCAACTTTGGACCATGTAACCATGGGGTGACCAGGGGCAGGGGCAGCTGGTGGGGCGGGTGCGGCTGGTGGGGCGGGTGCGGCTGGTGGGGCGGGAGCCGCTGGTGGAGCAGGAGCGCTGGTGGAGCAGGAGCCGCTGGTGGAGCAGGAGCCGCTGGTGAAGTGGAGGTGTCCGTATTAATGGTAGTAGAACCGGGTGAACCGGGTGCCTGAATGGGTGGTTGGGCCGCTGGGATAGGGGCAGAGACGGGAGGCAATTTGGCCTCATCGCAAAGCCCGCAGCTGATGGGTGTGGTAGGCGACGGTTGAGTCGCGGTTGGAACGGGAGCCGTCACGGGTGAAGAACATGGAACATCATCCAAAAATGCAACCAACAAAAGGTCGTTAAGTGGAGCCCGAGATGAAGAGCCACTAAAAGGAAACGAAAACTCATCAAACTTGGCATGTCGGGTAATATAAATACGAGATGAGATAGGATCAAGACATGTGTAGCCTTTGTATTGGGTACAATAACCAAGAAAGATGCATGGAAGACTTCATGGGGACAATTTGTGCTCCGTATAGTCCCGTAAATAAGGATAAACTTGACATCCAAATGGGCGAAAATGATCATAAGAAGGAGCCCGACAAAACAATGTTTCAAACGGTGACTTATTGTCTAAAAGCTGCGTGGGTAGCCGATTGATGATATAAACAGCGGAGCGAAATGCATGAACCCAATAAGATGATGGGACGTGCCCATTAAATAACATGGCAAGACCGGTTTCAACAACGTGACGGTGCTTGCGTTCCACCCGACCGTTTTGTTGCGGAGTGTACGGACATGAGATACGATGAAAAGTACCATTGTCATCAAGTAAACTCCGAACATGGTGATTTAAAAATTCTATGCCTCCGTCACTTTGAAAAATTTTAATCTTAGAAGAAAATTGTGTTTGCACAAATTTAATGAACGCTCCAAAAACCACATGGAAACTTGACTTGGTTTTGAGCGGATAGAACCATGTAAATCGAGAGTAGTCATCCACAAAAATAGCATAATAACGATATCCGTCAACCGCGTCAACCGGTGATGGGCCCCATAAATCACAATGAACCAAGTCCAATACATGTAAAGCACGTTTTTCATTAGGTTCAAAAGGTAAGCGATGCGCATTAGCAAGTTGGCAAGGCGAACAGATAACAGGCGATGGTAATAAAGATGTTACCGAAACATAACCCAATTTATTTAAAAGAGAAATAGTTGCAAAAGAAACATGACCCAAACGGGAATGCCAAAGTTCATACGGCGCTTTTAACTTTGAACTCGTAATGGCCGTAAATGCTTGCGGCGTATCGGAGAGAACATATAGCCCGTGCTCACATCGGCCCCGCGCTAGAACTTGCTTCGTTGCTCGATCCTGAATATAAAAGTGCGGTTGAGAGAACAAAACATCCACACTATTGTCAGTTGTTAATTTACTAATAGACAATAAATTTTTGGTGATCTTTGGAACGACCAAGACATCACGCAATCGAATGTTATTATTAAGAGTTGAGTGACTAGTATGGGATATCGGGAGAACATTACCATCCCCAAAGCTGACTTTAGAGTTTCCGACATAAGCCTTGGGTTGAGTCACGGAACCCGTGGAGGATGCCATATGATCGGTTGCACCAGAATCGACAAACCAATTTGGGGCATTTGTTGTAACGTGACACTGAGCGTGAAATGCCTTGGCCAAATCCGTATCTAAACCGGGTTTATGAGTGGCATACAAGGAGAGATGCGGACACGCACTAGCATAGTGACCGTCTTTGCAACATAATTGACAATGCGGAGGGCGGCGGCCACGACCACGACCACCCCGAAACACACGACCACCACGACCTCGAGACGAAACGGGTGGCCCCATGTGAGCCGAAAAGGCGGCAGGTGGAGAAGCAGTCCCGTGTAGAGAACGCAAAAACAATTCATGGGATTCAGCGTGTGCAAGGAGATCGCGAAGAGTAGTCGCAGACCGAGAGGCCCGAATGGCCGTAGAAAACGTCTCAAAAGACGGGCCAAGACCGCACAAAAACCAATGAACCTTGTCCGATTCCGCAACCGGATGGCCGACGGCTGAAAGTTGATCACAGATGTTCCGAAACTTGCGACCAAATTCAGCAATGGTGGACGAACCTTTGGAAAATTGACGAAGTTGGTCACGTAAAGTCTGAATACGTTCAACGGAAGAGTGGCTATAGGCTTCCGCAAGTGCAACCCAAATTTGTCGGGCTGTGGAAAGACCAAGAATCTCTGAAAAAGCTTCTTTAGTCAAAGAGGCTTGGAGAAGAATAACGGCCTGTTGATCAGCCGAGAGCCATGTCGCAAAAGCCGGATTCGGTGCGGTTTTGTCACTGGTGATAATCTCAGGTGCCGGTGCCGTGAGTGTGCCATCAACATGCCCCAAGAGATGTTGATAAGAAAGAAGAGGAAGCATCTGATTTTTCCACAAATGGTAGTTGGAAGAAGATAAATGGATGGTGATCAGATGAAGAATGATGTTCATGGGGAGGGTGGTATCTTGAGAGGGGGAGGCCATGGTAAGAGAAGAGATTGAAGATACTAGAAAAAAAAAAGAAAAAAAAGGGAAGGGAGGCGTATGAGAGGGGAAGAAGAAGAGAGAAGGGTGGTGGGATTAATTTTCTCTTGATACCATGAAAATGTTACTCGTCACACCAAACTAGGTGGAGAGACACTCTATTTATAAAATGATAGGTTACACTTTACATCCTTAAAGAATGGAGTGAATTACATCTATACAATAAATGAACAATGAATGAATTAATCACAAATTAATAACTAAGTGCGTCTAATATACTTATCCCAAAAAGCTGTAGTTTTCAAAGTCAGATAGATCTCTCAAAAGTGTTTGGATCATTACCGATTAAGTCTTTCAAGTTTTTGTTGCAAACCTTTAGTCACTTATATATCCCTTTTCCTACCCTTACCCTTAGCCTAACATAACAACCCTAAAGTCCTCTTGACGGTTGACAACTTCTCAGTGGTGGAGATTAGATTTGGTGACAAGCTTATGCATGCGGGAATCAGTCGAGTATTGGTGTGATCACTTTATACATACACTTTTACCCCCCGAGAGATACACTTGATATATACATACTTTGTGAGGGTAAAAGGTTGATATTTGGTATTCGATTACTCATTGTATCTTGTGGTGTGTTCAATTGTGTTGGTTATCGTTGTGTTCTTAAATGATTTCGGATGGAGATAATTTTGGTGTTATTTATCTTATCTTTCAGTCCTTTGATTGAGGACAACCAAAACTTAAGTATGGGGATTTTGATAACTCCAAAATTATACATGTTTTGGTAGTTTCGGTTTGCATTGTTTTACCCCATTTTAGCCCATTTCTTGGATGTTTTACTCACGAAAGCTACTAAATTTGAGTTTTGTAGGATTTGGAGGCCACTGAACGGAAAAGTACGAAAAGATGTAAAAAAGCGTGAAAAAGTGCAAATTGGATCCAGAGACATTTCACGATCGCGAAGATTCAAGTCTCGCGCCGCGAGATGGATGGTTTCTAGAAGATTCTTGCTTTTGGCCCGTTTCGCTTTGGAGTTCAGAATTTTAGCGCCGCGAAGTAAGTGAAGACCCTCTATAGAAGGTTCCAGAATGAGCAGAAAAGGAAAGATAGGGCTTCGTAAGTGTTTCGTGCCGCAAAGGAGCAGCCTCGTGATCGCGAAGTGAGCCGAACACAACTTTATAAATACAGGCTTCCCCTCATTAATTCAGAGCATCCGAAATACAATTGTCTAATATACTTTTAGAGTCAGTAGTAGTCAATAGTGAGGAATAGAAAGTTTTTATGAGCTTTGAGCATGAGCATATTCTTACCCGGAGTTGTCTATCCGGTGTTCAATCATCTCTCGTTTTACGGTCGGTATAAAGTCTCTTTCTTTTTAGTTACTTTGCCGTTTTTAGTTATGTCTAGTGAGTAGTTTATTTTTAGTACTTATTGTGGTTTTGATGAACCTTGTTGGATGATGTTTTGGTTTTAATTGATAATTAGTTTGGTTTGGTTTATTGAATGTTTGTCTTTGATTCCGAAGTTAATGCTTAAACTGTGGCTATCTGAACTTGTTGGTTGGGTGTATCTATTTTTCTGACAATAAAATAGGTAGACTCCGTTAGGTTAATCAACCTCCCTTACCTTTCACTCTGGTGACGCGGAGAGACGTGGTAAGTAGTTTACTTGGACCGAGAGTAGACTAAACAGTAGGGTCCCACGACTTAGCATTAATTAGGGCGACTTTTACTAGACTGCTTGACAACCAGTCCCTGTAATTGAGACGAGAGAACAACCTGGTTTATAATCTCAGATAAAACATGCTAGGGTGATTTTAGCTTAAATTCTTACAATAACCAACTAAACTAGACTTTTGGCTTAATTAACTCATCCACAAGGGGAATCTATATAAACCATAATAAGTACTATCTTGTTTAATATTTGTTTAAAGTTTTCTTATTTTAGTCTTTTTAGTGTTTTAAAACCGTTTTCATAAAAATCCCGCTTTTAGATTAATTAAACTTTTATTAGTTTTGTTTTAAATAACTTGACCGTTCCCAGTGGTAAGAACGATACCCGGACTTTCCTAATCTATATTGCTTGCGATCAGGTACGCTTGCCTGTGAGTGTGGTAATAGTAGTTAGGTGATTTTGAGGTAAAAACTTGGTTTCGACTATATATATATATATATATATATATTACCGCATCAGGCCACAACCAGGTAAATTGCTCGACGCACGCGCGTTTGAATGGATGGATGCAGTCGTTTAGGGCATCAGAGGGGTTTTCTTCAGTTTATTTCGGGTGCAAACCTACTCATTAACATTATAGAGGGCCCACGTAAATTTTCTGGTGCTTTCACCACAGGACTTTCCGGATGCTTCCGTACCAGGCTACCAAAGGGTACCCCCTTTGGTGCCTGGCCAAAAATTTAAGACGTCCATAACTTTTGCTACGGGAGTCCGTTTCAGGCCCACGAACTATCAAAACGAAGCTATTGACGATGAGTACATTTCCAACATTTCGGATTTTGCACCAAAAAATATGAAACATTATCCGGCCATAAACCAGTAAATTGCTCGACACGCACGCGTTTGAAGGGATGGATTCAGTCGTTTAGGGCATGGGAGGGGGGTTTTCTTCAGGTTATTTCGGGTGCAAACCTACTCAATAACAATATAGAGGGCCCATGTAAATTTTCAGGTGATTTTGCGACGGGATTTTTCGGATGATTCCGGACCAGGCTACCAAAGGGTACCCCTTTGGTGCCTGGGCAAATATTTAAGACGTCCATAAGTTTGCTACGGGAGTCTGTTTCAGGCCCACGAACTATCAAAAAGAAGCTATCGACGATGAATACATTTCCAGTATTTCGAATTTTGCACCCAAAAATATGAAACATTATCCGGCCACACCCCGGTAAATTGCTCGACGCGCGCGCCTTTGAATGGATGGATGCAGTCGTTTAGGGCATGGGAGGGGTTTTTCTTCAAGTTATTTCGGGTGCAAACCTACTCATTAACATTATAGAGGGCCCACGTAAATTTTATGGTGATTTCACCACGGGATTTTCCGGATGCTTCCGGACCAGGTTACCAAAGGGTACCCCCTTTGGTGCCTGGGAAAAAAATTAAGACGTCCATAACTTTTGCTACGGGAGTCCGTTTCAGGCTCACGAATTATCAAAACGAAGCTATCGACGATGAGTACATTTCCAGCATTTCGGATTTTGCACCCAAAAATATGAAACATTATCCGGCCACAACCCTGTAAATTGCTTGATGAACGCGCGTTTGAATGGATGGACGCTGTCGTTTAGGGCATGGGAGGGGTTTTCTTCAGGTTATTTCGGGTGCAAACCGACTCATTAACATTTTAGAGGCCCCACATAAGTTTTCTGGTGATTTTGCCACAGTATTTTTCGGATGCTTCCGGACCAGGCTACCAAAGGGTACCCCCTTTGGTGCCTGGGCAAAAAAATTTAAGATGTCCATAACTTTTGCTACGGGAGATCGTTTCAGGCCCACGAACTATCAAAGCGAATCTATCCACGATGAGTACATTTCCAGCATTTCGGATTTTGCACCCAACAATATGAAACATTATCCGGCCACAACCCGGTAAATTAGTCGACGCGCGCGCGTTTGAATGGATGGATGCAGTCGTTTACGGCATGGGAGGGGTTTTCTTCAGGTTATATCGGGTGCCAACCTAATCATTAACATTATAGAGGGCCCACATAAATTTTTTGGTGATTCCGCCACGGGATTTTCCGGATGCTTCTGGACCAGGCTACCAAAGGGTACCCCTTTTGGTGCCTGGGCAAAATTTTAAGACATGCATAACTTTTGCTACGGGAGTTCGTTTCAGGCCCACGAACTATCAAAACGAAGCTATCGACGATGAGTACATTTCCAGCATTTCGGATTTTGCACCCAACAATATGAAACATTATCCGACCACAACCCGGTAAATTGCTCAACGTGCGCGTATATGAATGGATGGATGCAGTCGTTTAGGGCATGGGAGGGGTTTTCTTCAGGTTATTTCGTGTAATGACCTAAATTCTAGGTTAAGTTAGCGGTTAACTTTAACTATGACCTAGTTGTAAAATCTTGTGTGAGGAGGGACCATTAGTGTCAATCTCTGAAACTTGTATTATTTGTTGGGCTATTAATAAGTTAATGGGCTTGGCCTTATAGTCCATTATATTTAAATGTGAGTATTTAGGGTTTTGGTCATTTTTTGGAAGAGCTAAGTGTGTAAAGTGTGTGTGTTGGGAGAGAAGGCTGCCATCATTATGTTCATCATTCTCCTCTCATCATCTGATCATGTCTTGCAGTAAGGTAAACATTAAACCTTCATTTTGATGTTCAAAACTATGTTAAAGTTGATTTAGAATGATCTAAGTAGAGTAAGGTCGATTATGAATGTTGTGTTGAGATTTTGGGGTTCTGTAACCAATCTCCTTGGTTCAGACCCAGAAAACATGATTTTCTCGTATCCAACCTCCCTAGATTCGGTTGTTGTCCCCCCCCCCTTTGTTGGATTCAGCTTTTGGCCTTGATCACACACCATTCGGTTCGGCTTTGCAAACTTGGATTTGGCTTTAAGCCATGCTCTCACAAACTCATATCGGCTTTCCTCCTCAAGACTCAATACGGCTTTTGCTTCCAAGGAGAGATTCGGCTTTTGTTCAATGTAAACCACACATATCGGCTTTTATCCTTACATGGATTCGGCTTTTAGCTAGCTTGGATTCGGCCTTTGTAAGTTTACTTGGATTCGGCCCTTGAACAAAGTACAATTCCGCTTTTGTAAGCTTACTTGGAATCGGCTTTTGGCATTACACACCCAATTCGGCTTTTGGCTTGGAAATCCTCCGTATCGGCCTTAATCACAAAACCCTAATCGGCTTTTGAACCCTATGTATCGGCTTTTGCAAGTAATCACTCAATTTGGCCTTTAGCTTGTACATGGAATCGGCTTTTGTTCTTCATATTTATGATTCGGCTTTTGACATTACAGTTGCTAAGAATCGGCCTTTGAATCACTTGTGCACTTAGTCTAATTCGGCTTTTGGATCTATTGAGATTCGGCTTTTGATCAAAGGATTCGGCCTTTGGCAAATGACATCCAATTCGGCTTTGTTCACACTCCTATTAGACCTTTGTATGCGGATTGGATTTGGCTTATGAAACTCCTTCAAGCATGATCATCGGCCTTTGGTTAGGAAACCCTAGTTATCATTTCATGTGGGTTTATCATTTCATGTGAAATGATTCTAATATTTCTTGTGAGCAAAACTATCATTTCATGTACCAAATCATGTGGATTCAATCGTCATTTCATGTGTCGTCATTTCCCTAGATTCATCATTTCATGAGAACTCTAGTTAGCCATGCTTGTGGAACCCTAATTTATATCATTTCATGCGATGTTGATCTATCATTTCATGTAGACCTTAATCGTCATTTTATGTGAGCTTATTATCTCAAGCGGGTTGAATCTATCATCTAACCTTATCACTTCATGTGAGATCGGCTATCGTCTTGAGTAAGCCTGTTTATCGTTTCATAAGGGATATCTATCATTTCTTGTAAGGTGATCCATAATATCATGATTACCAATTCATGTGGATCTATTCGTCTTATCAAGTGGAGTTAATTGTCCTTTCATGTGGGAATTGTTTATCACTTATTGGGTATCATGTTCCGTTATGTTATGTAAACCTGATGGTCGTTTCATGCTGCCATTTCATGAGAATCTGTTCCTCATTGCGAGTGAGTATGTTTATCATTTCATGTGATCTCAATCATCATGTCGTGTATCATCTCTTGAGTCCGTGGTACTTTGTTTTCATTCCATGAGACATCATTTCATGGGAAAAGCCTAAGCGTAATCATTTCTTGAAAACCCTAGTTGGTCACCCGAGAAACCCTAAACTGTTAATTCATGTTGACTCTGGTCAGATGATGATGAGAGCTAGGGATTGTTAACTAGGAGAGGATCTTCCTAGTGAGTTGGTAATGAACTTATTGGGATTTATGTATGTAGGTGCGGATAAGGCAGAGCTTAGCTCAGTTGAGGCAGAGTCAGGTGAGTTCCCTTGCCTGAATGAATGGATTGCTTTTACTACTTTCAAAATACATCCATTCGGTTTGCGAAATGATTTGATGACATTATTATTCTGATTTTGTGAACTTGACTAAACTGCAATGCCTTGCATGTTTTCATTATTAAATTTCTTAAATCCTTATGAATGCTACATTGATGATCATCGTTATGCATGCTAATTGATATCATGGGGATTGCATCGTGAGTAATGAGTACCATGGGACCGTACATCCCTTGGGAGTGAAGTGGCGTGAGGCACGAACTATGTTTGTCACTCCTTAATTGAGCATCTGGGGGATCCGGCCACGCGAGGTTTATTTGTGAGGTGGTGTGACGCACGAATTATGTTCGTCACTCCTTAATTGAGTATCCGGGGGATCCGACCACCAGGTTTGTCACGAGGTGACTTTTATTACTCATGATGCTACCCTGGGACTACGTGATAAATGTTTGTGTTTGGCCAGCGGGCCGTAACTGTTGTTAAAAACTGTTTTGAGGGCATTCACTAGACCTTTCGGTCTAACCCTCGTTTTCAACCTAAAAAATCTTTTCAGGGAAAGATCGCGTTGTTAGAGGCAAAGAGAAGTTGAGCGCTTAGAGTAGCGTAGCCGGCCGGTATAGTAGTACATATCCTATTAGAATCTCAGCTGTGGAGACATGTTCCGCATGCACTCTAAACCTTTTACGTTTGATTTAAGTACGTTATGATTTTGCGAATTAGATCACTGGGAATTAATATTGTTATGTTTGTTGATATTGCTTGGGTTTTGGGGCGTTACATTTGGGGTGCAAAGCTACTCATTTACATTGTAGAGGCCCCACGTAAATTTTCTTGTGATTGCGCCACAGAATTTTCTGGATGCTTCCGGACCAGGCTACCAAAGCGTACCCCCTTTGGTGCATGGGCAAAAATTTAAGACGTTCATAACTTTTCCTACGGGAGTCCGTTTCGGGCCCACGAACTATCAAAACGAAGCTATCAACGATGAGTACATTTCCAGCATTTCAGATTATGCACCCAACCATATGAAACATTATCCGGCCACAACCCGGTAAATTGCTCGGTGCGCGCGTTTGAATGGATGGATGCAGTCGTTTAGGGCATGGGAGGGGTTTTCTTCAGGTTATTTCCGGTGCAAACCTACTCATTAACATTAAAGAGGACCCACGTAAATTTTCGGGTGATTTCCCCACAGGATTTTTCGGATGATTCCGGACCAGGCTACCAAAGGGTACCCCATTTGGTGCCTGGGCAAAAATTTAAGACTTCCATAACTTTTGCTAATGGAGTCTGTTTCAGGCCCACAAACTATCAAAACGAAGATATCGACGATGAATACATTTCCAGCATTTCGGATTTTGCACCAAAAAATATGAAACATTATCCGGCCACAACCCGGTAAATTGCTCGACGCGTGCGCGTTTGATTGGATGGATGAAGTTGTTTACAGCATGTGAGGGGTTTTATTCAAGTTATTTCGAGTGCAAACCTACTCATTAACATTATAGAGGGCCCACGTAGATTTTTTGGTGATTTTGCCACGGGATTTTCCGGATGCTTCCGGACCAGGTTACCAAACCCTTTGGTGCCTGGAAAAAATTTAAGATGTCCATAACTTTTGCTACGGGAGTCCGTTTCAAGCCGACGAATTATCGAAACGAAGCTATCGACGATGAGTACATTTCCAGCATTTCAGATTTTGCACCCAAAAATATGAAACATTATCCGGCCACAACCCGGTAAATTGCTCGACGCACGCGCGTTTGAATGGATGGATGCTGTCGTTTAGGGCATGGGAGGGGGTTTTCTTCAGGTTATTTCGGGTGCAAACCTACTCACTAACATTATAGAGGCCACACATAAATTTTCTGGTGATTTCGCCACAGGATTTTCCGGATGCCTCCGGACCAGGCTACCAAAGGGTACCCCCTTTGGTGCCTGGGCAAAATTCAAGACGTCCATAACTTTTGCTACGGGAGTCCGTTTCAAGCCCACGAACTTTCAAAACGAATCTATCAATGATGAGTACATTTCTAGCATTTCGGATTTTGCACCCAACAATATGAAACATTATCCGGCCACAACCAAAAAATTGCTCGACACACGGGCGTTTGAATGGACGGATGCAGTCGTTTAGGGGATGGGAGGGGTTTTTTCAGGTTATTTCGGGTGCAAACCTAGTCATTAACATTATAGAGGACCCACGTAAATTTTCTGGTGATTTAGCCACGGGATTTTCCGGATGCTTTCAGACCAGGCTACCAAAGGGTACCCTCTTTGGTTCCTGGGAAAAAATTTAAGATGTCCGTAACTTTTGTTACGAGAGTCCGTTTCAGGCCCACGAACTATCAAAACGAAGCTATCGACGATGAATACATTTCCAGCATTTCTGATTTTACACCCAACAATATGAAACATTATCCGCCCACAACCCGGTAAATTGCTCGACGCACGCACATTTGAATGGATGGATGCAGTTGTTTAGGGCATGGGAGAGGTTTTTTCTTCATGTTATTTCGGGTGCACACCTACTTATTAACATTCTAGAGGCCCCACATAAAATTTCTGGTGATTTCACCACGGGATTTTCTGGATGCTTCCGGAGCAGCAACCAAAGGGTACCCCCTTTGGTGTTTGGGCAAAAATTTAAGACGTCCATAACTTTTGCTACGGGAGTCCGTTTCAGGCGCACGAACAATCAAAATGAAGCTATCGACGATGAGTACATTTCCAACATTTTAGATTTTGCACCCAACAATATGAAACATTATCCGGCCACAACCCGGTAAATTGCTCGAGCGCGCGCGCGTTTTAATGGATGGATGTGAGGTCCAAAGAATCAAACAACAAGATGATAAAGAAGAGAAAGAAGATGGAAATGCAATGTTCTTGTATTTTATTATTGAGATCTCAAAAGCTTACAAGAACACACACACAAACATCTACTAGATGACTCTCATTGAATGATTTCACACTCTTCCTTTCCATACCCTAACCCTTTATATATAAGGGCCTAAATACAAAAGCCCAAGCCCAAGCCCAATAACTAATTAACTAGCTAAACAATCTCCCCCTAAAGTTTTGTAAAGGAAGCATCTCTGATCTTCTCCCCCTTGCTTTCGTGAGAAAACCTTAGTGGCGTTCGGCTACATTTTGATCTCCAAGCTCCCCCTCGATTGTAGCTCTTCATCTTCAGTTTCAACTGAAAGACCAGATCCGATTTGCAATAACCGCGACTGATTGCACAAACTACAGCTCAACCTGTAAATAACTCGACACGTCTGATAACCGCAGAATACAACAGCTTGAACCAGAGCATGTTGATTCATCCAATTAAGTTGATCTCCAGCCAAGAGAAACAAAGGGATAGATGCATGTGTGAGTTACCGAGCAGATCAGCAAGAAAAGTAAAGGTTCTGTCTTTGACCCCTTGTTGAACAGGAATTCAGCATAAGAGCTTTAAATCTGATAAGCTCACAACTGGGTAAACACTGAAGCTTGGATCACCGAAACACCGTATGGAATGAAAAACTGGGAGTAGATGCTGAACGAGATGCTCTGCTTTGATCTCTCTACTACTCATAAAATAGTTGATTTCCTGAAATCTTCCAAAATGTCAAGCAATCAGATCCAGATCTAGTCTTCTTAGTCAGATGGATGACGACCGTCACTCAAATTTCTAAATCGCAACCGAGCCTCCACAACGGTAAAATGGTTAGGAATTGAGCACGTAACAATAGTACCATTCACCGAAGCTGGCATCCAAAAGAAAAATTCAACTCGCACTCCCAGGAGGAATAATTCCATCTAATAAAACTCTAGAAAAATGGTTGCAAAGCGTCAGGCTTCTGAATAATCTAACTAAATGCAGAATCCGTTCACCGTCGTTCTGAAATCGTTACATATCTAACATGTCTTCCAAGAATCTGGAGCAGTTGAGGAAATGAGAGAAATTCAATTTTCACGATTGAAAACTGAATTTGGGCTAAAAACCGGGCTGATGTGATCTTTACGAATCAATTGGGAAAGAAAGGTGGTTATTTAAGCACAGGGGTTTTGAAGCATCACATGTATTTGAATTTTGGTGGGTCTAGATCGCAGCGGAATATGATCTTGAAAGCTTATCTGAAGACGATACCCAAGTCGGGAAATGCAGTTTCCCGAGTCGGAAATGGAGTTGGGAAATTTTAACAAAATTGAACATAACCTTGACTCAAAAGCGAGTCGAGAAACCTTGAAAACCCGAAAG
The DNA here is from genome assembly GCA_030169165.1 of Centaurea solstitialis. NCBI lineage: Eukaryota > Viridiplantae > Streptophyta > Magnoliopsida > Asterales > Asteraceae > Centaurea > Centaurea solstitialis. The sequence continues at coordinate 7,358,488 of CM058042.1, forward strand.
GGGTATTTCATGTTTCCCGAGTCGGAAAATAGGAACAGCAAGGTAGTTCAAGAGTTTAACAAAATTTGAACATACCCTCGTCTCAAGAGCGAGTCGGGAAACCTAGAAAACCCGAAAGGGGTATTTCATGTTTCCCGAGTCGGAAAATGAGAACAATAAGGTACTCCAATTTTTTTTTACTATTCATCCGGTTCAGAAAATGCGGTTTTCCGGTTCGGACTTTTTTTTTACTATTCCGATTCGGAAAATGCAATTTTCCGGTTCGGAATTTTTTTTATTTTTTTTTTATTCGGAAAATATGAGTTTTCCAACTCGGAAAACTTGAAGATTATAGTTTTCCAACTCGGAAAACTTGAATATTCAGCCCAAAACTTCAATCCAGATCCAAAAAATGAAGCAACTTGTAAAATTCTTGAGATCAAGCTCAAAGTTGCTTCAAAACATAACCCAAACATCCATCTTCATCAAGATCCAAACCCCAAAAACCCCAAAAATTCAAAATGCAACTTTTCAAAAATAAAGTTTCAAAAACCCAATAAAAACATCTCTAGTTGTTTGGTGATTTTGCCACAGGATTTTCCGGATGCTTCCGGGCTACGCTACCAAGGGGTACCCCCTTCGGTGCCTGGGCAAAAATTCAAGACGTCCATTACTTTTGCTACGGGGGTCTGTTTCAAAAAAACTTTTCCTATGGAAAAAACTTCGTTTTGATAGTTCGTGGTCCTGAAACGGACCCTCGTAGCAAAAGTTATGGACGTCTTAAATTTTTGTCCAGGCACCAAAATGGGTACCCTTTGGTAGCCAAGTCCGGAAGCATCCGGAAAATCCCGTGGCAAAATCACCAGAAAATTTACGTGGGCCCTCTATAATGTTAATGAGTAGGTTTGCACCAGAAATAACCTAAAGAAAACCCCTCTCATGCCCTAAACGACTGCATCCATCTATTCAAGCGCGTCGAGCAATTTACCGGGTTGTGGCCGGATAATGTTTCATATTGCTGGGTGCAAAATCCAAAATGCTGGAAATGTACTCATCGTCGATAGCTTCGTTTTGATAGTTTGTGGGCCTAAAACGGACTCCCCTAGCAAAAGTTATGGACGTCTTAAATTTTTGCCCAGGCACCAACGGGGGCACCCTTAGGTAGCCTAGTCCGGAAGCATCCGGAAAATTCCATGGCGAAATCACCAGAAAATTTTCGTGGGCCCTCTATAATGTTAATGAGTAGGTTTGCACCCGAAATAACCAGAAAAAAAACCCTCCCATGCCCTAAACGACTGCATCCATCCATTCAAAAGCACGCGCGTCGAGAAAATTACCGGGTTGTGGCCGAATAATGTTTCCTATTGGTGAGTGCAAAATCCGAAATGCTGGAAATGTACTCATCGTCGATAGCTTCGTTTTGATAGTTCGTGGGCCTGAAACGGACTCCCGTAGGAAAAGTTATGGACGTCTTAAATTTTTGGCCATGCAACAAAGGGGGTACCCTTTGGTAGCCTAGTCCGAAAGCATCCAAAAAATCCCATGGCGAAATCACCAGAAAATTACGTGCGTCCTCTATAATGTTAATGAGTAGGTTTGCACCCGAAATAACCTAGAAAACCCCTCCCATGCCCTAAACGACTCCATCCATCCATTCAAACGCGCGCGCGTCGAGCAATTTACCGGTTTTTGCCGGATAATGTTTCATATTGTTGGGTGCAAAATCCGAAATGTTGGAAATGTACTCAGCGTAGATAGCTTCGTTTTGATAGTCTGTGGGCCTGAAACGGACTCCCGTAGCAAAAGTTATGGACGTCTTAAGTTTTTGCACAGGCACCAAGGGGGTACCCTTTGGTAGCCTAGTCCGAATACATCCGGATAATCCTATGGCGAAATCACCAGAAAATTTACGTGGGCCTTCTATAATGTTAATGAGTAGGTTTGCACCTGAATTAACCTGATGAAAACCCCTCTAAGACCTAAACGACTGCATCTGTAACATCCCGTCTCCATTATGCCTAAATTATCTGCTAAGTAAGTTTAATTATTATGTTAAAAGGACATTATGTGTTTATTATGAAAATTTATGATTTAGTGGGAGTTTAGGTTTGAAAATTTAGAGTTATACTTTTTGGGATTATATAAGAGGATCTAGAAAATTTCTCGTCAAATGGAGCTAAAACGAGAAAATTTAAGAAAACGGGTCAAAATTTCAACATCTAAGCTACGGAGACGTAAAACCGATTTATTTTTTTGGGAGATATTTTCTGGAATATTTTAATTGGTGGTTGTAGATTATTTTTTCACGAACGCGTAGGCGAAAACCTCATCGAAAACGGAGTTACGAGCGAAAAGTTATGTCATTTTTAGTGTTTAGTGGTCAAATGGGTACCCAAAACGGGTCAACCCGACCCAACTCGATTCTAACTTATTAAACATGAATTTTAGACCCATTTTTAGCCATTTTCAGCTCCAACACTTCCACACACATGAAGGTGCGATTTTCACACACTTAGGTTCAATCTAACTCAAATCAAAGTGGAAGTTCAAGATTTTTGAAGGATTTGATCATCAATCAAAGATATAATCTATCTTTACACTTGCTCTTGGTTTATTTCATGATTGGCTTAAGATTCATGAAATTAGGGGTTTAGATTATGGATTGCATGTGGCTTAAACATGTTTATTTCATGAAATCTAAGCTAGATATGAAGTTAATTAAGTGAAACCATGTTCAATCTTGAAAGGTTTGCAAAATATGAGCTTAAATTGGTTGAAGGTTTGAATTCTTAGTTCAACTATGGAAAATTGATAATTTTTATTGAGAAAATGCTTGGATTGTCAATGATTTCATGAAATGTAGTTGATTTCATAGTAGAATTGTGAGTTTAGTAAGTTTAGGACAAAGTTTGGCTAAGAAATGATGGAATTGAAGGTTTTGTGTTTTAAAAATGAAGTTTCAGCTCTGTTTTGTAAAAATCGTATAAAATCATAGAAAAATCAGAAAAATATGATATTAGTGGCTTTGGAAAGCTTGGTTTATCTACTTTGTTTTGTATTCAGACCTCGAAATCTAATTCCAAACTTATAAAGGGTAAAAATGGTCATCTTTTCGGGGTTGTAAAGCTGATTTTTGACAGCTTAGTGCTGCTGTTTTGTAAAAATTGTACAAAATTGAAGAAATCTCCAAATGAGGTGAGGCCAAGTGCTATGATTAGACAATTGAGTCTAGTTTGTTTCTTATTTGATGACCAAGACCTAAATATGAGTTTAAAAAGGGCAAAACAGACCTGCAAGTAGCAGCTCTAACGGGAATAATGTAAAGTGCTTAAATAGGAATTATGAATAACTTGAGTTTCCTTCATTGTTTGCTTACGAGACTTTGTACCTACACTCCAGGGGGTAATTAAGACATATTTGAGGCTTTGGAGGAATTTTGTATGTGGTACTTTGGACTTGCTTTGTGAGCTCATCTCGGAGCTCTCTCGGTATTGTACAATTAAGTCGGTGAGTTAAATAGTTAATTGTTACATATTGTTTTGTATATATATATATATGCATATTTGTATATGAATATTGCTAGTCTTGAATTGATTTACATCGTCTTTCTTTGACTTTGATTTCATTCCTTGAGTTTGTTTCGTATCATAATCTCGAAATATCGTTTTGGTTTCCGGATCCGGATTTGTGGTTTTCTTTCTTGGATTATACGCCATAGTATGGGTACTACTGCGTGTGGTATGCCAGAAGTTGATGGCAAAGTCAAGATCCCGGGGTCGGACGGATGAGGCTTTCTGCGGTTGTGGATACTCATTGCTCAGATAGGAGGAAGAGCAATGAGTAGGGAACCTTGACACATACCCGGTAGAGGAAGGTGGGTTGTGCAAGGCTTCCTCTGATGTGATATTCTTACTCGAACTTTGGCATGAGCCCGGGAGAGGAAGGACGGGGTGATGCATTGTTCTCATTATGCTCATCGATTCGATGATTTCGTTATTTATACGTATCGTTGTTGGATACGTTTGGTTATTGATTATGTTTTCTCGTTGTATCGTGTGTTATTGGTATGATATGTTATAATGATTTGACTATGAAATTCTATGAACTTAGCACCCGGTACGTATGTGTTCACTCGGTTACTTGTATGTCCTGATTTCCATTCGGTATATGTTTTAAATGCTTTTGCTAATAAGTGTCTACCGTGTATGTATATATACATATATGCATTATTGATATGTAATAATTAACTATCTAACTCACTAAGCGTTCGCTTACCTTTTAAGTGTTAACCCCTCTCAGAAAAGAAGGCTGATAAGGGGAAAGAAACCGCAGTTTGATTTGGAAGATTGACAGTGGACTTTGAAGACTACGAAAGTCTTTTGGTATAGATATGTAGTAGTTTATTTCTGTTACCTATAGATGTAATAGTTTGTAGTTAGTTTGGTTGCGGGTTATATGTATGTCCCGTTTATTTTGCTACTTAACTCGGTTTGTAAATAAAAGTCCATTATGTGTGGTTTGGAATCGTGTTTTGGTTGGTAAATACCACTAAAATAAAACGGATATTTTGAAGTTTTATAGAAAAATAATATCCCGTGTTTTGAGATTAATTAAAGTATTTTAATTGGAGACTATAAAATTGGTAACTAGGGGTTTCGTAACCGAGGTGTTACAGCATCCATCCATTCAAACGCGCGCGCGTCGAGAAATTTACCGGGTTGTGTCCGGATAATGTTTCATATTGTTGGGTGCAAAATCTGAAATGCTGGAAATGTACTCATCGTCGATAGCTTCGTTTTGATAATTTGTAGGACTGAAACGGACTCCCGTAGCAAAAGTTATGGACATCTTATATTTTTGCCCATGTACCAAATAGGGTACCCTTTGGTAGACTAGTCCGGAAGCATCCGGAAAATCCCGTGGCGAAATCACCAAAAAATTTATGTGGGCCCTCTATAATGTTAATGAGTAGGTTTGCACCCGAAATAACCTGAACAAAACCCCTGTCATGCCCTAAACGACTGTATCCGTCCATTGAAACATGCGCACGTCGAGAAATTTACCGGGTGGGGGCCGGATAATGGTTCATATTGTTGGGTACAAAGTCCGAAATGCTGGAAATATACTCATCGTCGATAGCTTCGTTTTGATAGTTCGTGGGCCTGAAACGGACTCCAGTAGCAAAAGGTATGGACGTCTTAAATTTTTGCCCATGCACCAAAGGGGGTATCCTTTGATAGCCTAGTCCGGAAGCATCCGGAAAATCCCGTGGCGAAATCACCAGAAAATTTACATGGGCCCTCTATAATGTTAATGAGTAGGTTTGCGCCCGAAAAAACCTGAAGAAAAACCCCCTCCCATGCCCTAAACGACTGCATCCATCCATTCAAACGCGCGTGCGTCGAGCAATTTACCGGGTTGTGGCCGGATAATGTTTCATATTGGTGGGTGCAAAATCCGAAATGCTGGAAATGTAGTCATCGTTGATTGCTTCGTTTTGATAGTTCGTGGGCCCGAAACGGACTACCGTAGCAAAAGTTATGGACGTCTTAAATTTTTGCCCAGGGACCAAAGGGGTTACCCTTTGGTAGCCTAGTCCGGAAGCATCCGGAAAATCCCGTGGCAAAATCACTAGAAAATTTACGTGGGCCCTCTATATTGTTAATGAGCTGGTTTGCACCCGAAATAACCTGGAAAAAAACCCCTACCATGCCCTAAACGACTGCATCCATCCATTCAAATGCGTGCGTCGAGCAATTTACCGGGTTGTGGCCGGATATGTTTTATATTGTTGGGTGCAAAATCTGAAATGCTTGAAATGTACTCAACGTCGATAACTTCGTTTTGGTAGTTCGTGGGTCTGAAACCGACTCCCGTAGCAAAAGTTATGGACGTCTTAAATTTTTGCCTAGGCACCAATGGAGGTACCCTTTGGTAGCCAGGTCCGGAAGCATCCGGAAAATCCAGTGGCGAAATCATCAGAAAATTTACGTGGGCCCTCTATAATGTTAATGAGTAGGTTTGCACCCGAAATAATCTAAAGTAAACCCCTCCCATGACTTAAACAACTGCATCCATCCATTCAAACGTGCACGCGTCGAGCAATTTACCGGTTTTTGCCGGATAATGTTTCATATTGGTGGGTGCAATATCCGAAATGCTGGAAATGTACTCATCGTCGATAGCTTCGTTTTGATAGTTCGTGGGCCTGAAACGGACTCCCGTAGCAAAAGTTATGGACGTCTTAAATTTTTGCCCAGGTACCAAAGGGGTACCCTTTGGTAGCCGAGTCCGAAATCATCCGGAAAATCCCGTGGCGAAATCACCAGAAACTTTACGTGGGCCCTCTATAATGTTAATGGGTAGGTTTGCACCCGAAATAACCTGAAGAAAACCCCTCCCATGCCCTAAACGACTTCATCCATCCATTCAAATGCGCGCGCGTCGAGTAATTTACCGGGTTGTGGCCGGATAATGTTTCATATTGTTGGGTGCAAAATCTGAAATGCTGGAAATGTACTCATCGTCGATACCTTCATTTTGATAGTTCGTAGGTCTGAAACGGACTCCCGTAGCAAAAGTTATGGATGTCTTAAATTTTGCCCAGGCACCAAAGGGGGTACCCATTGGTAGCCTGGTCCGGAAACATCTGGAAATTCCCCTGGCGAAATCACCAGAAAAGTTACGTGGGCCCTTTCTATAATGTTAATAAGTAGGTTTGCACCCGAAATAACCTGAAGAAAACCTCTCCCATGTCCTAAAAGACTGCATCCATCCATATAAACGCGCGCGCGTCGAGAAATTTACCGGGTTGTGTCCGAATAATGTTTCAAATTGTTGGGTGCAAAATCCGAAATGCTGGAAATGTACTCATCGTCGATAGCTTCATTTTGATAGTTCGTGGGCCTGAAACGGACTCCCGTAACAAAAGTTATGGACGTCTTAAATTTTTTCCCGGGCACCAAAGGGGGTACCCTTTGGTAGCCTAGTCCGGAAGCATCCGAAAAATCTCGTGGCGAAATTACCAGAAATTTTACGTGGGACCTCTATAATGTTAATGAGTAGGTTTGCAACCAAAATAACCGGAAGGAAACCCCTCCCATGACCTAAACGACTGCATCCATCCATTCAAACGTGTGTGCGTTGAGAAACTTACCGGGTTGTGGCCGGATAATGTTTCATTCTTTTGGGTGCAAAATCCGAAATGTTGGAAATGTACTCATCAATGATAGCTTATTTTTGACAGTTCGTGGGCCTGAAACGGACTCCCATAGCAAAAGTTATGGACTTCTTAAATGTTTGCTCATGCACTAAAGGGGGTACCCTTTGGTTGCCTAGTCCGGAAGCATCCGAAAAATCTCGTGGCGAAACTACCAGAAAATTTATGTGTGCCCTCTATAATGTTAATGAGTAGGTTTGCACCCAAAATAACCTGACGGAAACCCCTCCAATGCCCTAAACGATTGCATCCATCCATTCAAACGCGCGCGCGTCGAGCAACTTACCGGGTTGCGGACGGCTAATGTTTCATATTGTTGGGTGCAAAATCCGAAATGCTGGAAAAGTACTCATCGTCGATATCTTAGTTTTGATAGTTCGTGGGCCTAAATTGGACTCCCGTAGCAAAAGTTATGGACGTCTTAAATTTTTGCCCTAGCACCAAAGGGGGTACCTTTTGGTAGCCTAGTCCGGAAGCATCCGGAAAATCCCGTGGCGAAATTACCAGAAAATTTAAGTGGGCCCTCTAAAATATTAATGAGTAGGTTTGCACCCGAAATAACTTGAAGAAAACCCCTCCCATGCCCTAAAAGACTGCATCCATCCAATCAAACGTGCGCGCGTCGAGCAGTTTACCTGGTTGTGGCCGGATAATGTTTCATATTGTTAGGTGCAAAATCTGAAATGCTGGAAATGTACTCATCGTTGATAACTTCATTTTGATAATTCGTGGGCCTGAAACGGACTCCCGTAGCAAAAGTTATGGATGTCTTAAATTTTTGCCCAAGCACCAAAGGGGGTACCCTTTGGTAGCCTACTCCGGAAGCATCCAGAAAATCTCATGGTAAAATTTCCAGAAAATTTACCTGGGTCCTCTATAATGTTAATGAGCAGGTTTTCACCCGTAATAACCTGAAGGAAACCCCTCCCATGCCCTAAACGACTGCATCCATCCATTCAAACGCGCGCGCATCGAACAAGTTACCGGGTTGTGGCCGGATAATGTTTCATATTGTTGGGTGCAAAATTCGAAATGTTGGAAATGTACTCATCGTCGATAGCTTCGTTTTGATAGTTTGTGGGCCTGAAATGGACTCTCGTAACAATAGTTATGGACGTCTTAAATTTTTCCCATACACCAAAGGGGGCACCCTCTGGTAGCTTAGTCCGGAAGCATCCGGAAAATCCCGTGGCGAAATCACCAAAAAATTTACGTGGGCCCTCTATAATGTTAATGAGTAGGTTTGCACCCGAAATAACCTGAAGAAAACCCCTCCCATGCCCTAAACGACTTCATCCATCCATTCAAACGCGCGCGCACCGAGCAAGTTACCGGGTTGTGGCCGGATAATGTTTCATATTGTTGGGTGCAAAATTCGAAATGTTGGAAATGTACTCATCGTCGATAGCTTCGTTTTGATAGTTCGTGAGCCTAAAACAGACTCCCGTGCCAAAAGTTGTGGACGTCTTAAATTATTGTCCAGGCACCAAAGGGGGTACCCTTTAGTAGCCTAGTCCGGAAGCATCCGGAAAATCCCGTGGCAAAATCACCAGAAACTTTACGTGGGGCCTCTATAATGTTAACGAGTAGTTTTGCACCCGAAATAACCTGAAGAAAACCCCTCTCATGCCCTAAACGACTGCATCCATCCAATCAAACGCGCGCGCATCGAGCAGTTTACCGGGTTGCGTCCGGATAATGTTTCATATTGTTGGGTGAAAAATCTGAAACGTTAGAAATGTACTCATCGTCGATAGCTTCATTTGGATAGTTCATGGTCCTGAAACGGACTCCCGTAGCAAAAGTTATGGACGTTTTAAATTTTTGCCCAGGTACCAAATGGGGTACCCTTTGGTAGCCAAGTCCGGAAGCATCCGGAAAATCCCGTGGCGAAATCACCAGAAAATTTACGTGGGCCCTCTATAATGTTAATGAGTAGGTTTGCACCCAAAATAACCTGAAGAAAACCCCTCCCATGCCCTAAACGACTTCATCCATCCATTCAAACGCGCGCGCATCGAGCAATTTACCGGGTTGCGGCCGGATAATGTTTCATATTGTTGGGTGCAAAATCCAAAATGTTGGAAATGTACTCATCGTCGATAGCTTCGTTTTGATAGTTCGTGGGCCTCAAACGGACTCCCGTACCAAAAGTTATGGACGTCTTAAATTTTTGCCCAAGCACCAAATGTGGTACCCTTTAGTAGCCTAGTCCGGAAGCATCCGAAAAATCTCGTGGCGAAATCATCAGAAACTTTACGTGGGACCTCTATAATGTTAATGAGTAGGTTTGCACCCGAAATAACCTAAAGAAAACCCTTCTCATTCCCCAAACGACTGCATCCATCCATTCAAACGAGCGAGCGTCGAGCAATTTACCGGGTTGTAACCGGATAATGTTTCATATTTTGGGGTGCAATATCCGAAATGCTAGAAATGTACTCGTCGTCGATTGCTTCGTTTTGATAGTTCGTGGGCCTGAAACGAACTCCCGTAGCAAAAGTTATGGACATCTTAAATTTTTGCCCACGCACCAAATGGGGTACCCTTTGGTATCCTAGTTCGGAAGCATCTGGAAAATCTCATGGCGAAATCAACAGAAATTAACGTGGGCCCTCTATAATGTTAATGAGTAGGTTTGCACCCGAAATAACCTGAAGAAAACCCATTCCATGCCCTAAACGACTACATCCATTCATTCAAACGCGCGCGCGTCAAGCAGTTTACCGGGTTGTGACCGGATAATGTTTCATATTGTTGGGTGCAAAATCTGAAATGCTTGAAATGTACTCATCAACGATAGCTTCGTTTTGACAGTTCGTGGGCCTGAAACTGACTCCCGTAGCAAAAGTTATGGACGTCTTAAATTTTGCCCAGGCACCAAAGCGGGTACCCTTTGGTAGCCTAGTCTGAAAGCATCTGGAAAATCCCATGGCGAAATCACCAGAAAATTTGCGTAGGCCCTTTTTAATGTTAATGAGTAGGTTTGCACCCGAAATAACCTGAAAAAACCCCTCCCATGCCCTAAACAACTGCATCCATCCATTCATGCTTATTAAATGTAGTTGCGCATTTGTTCGCTTTTGAATTGTGATTTCATTCTATTGAAACACGGACTTTGACTTGTTGGATGATGTCTACTGTGAACCGTTTTCGGTAGACTCAACATTGGGGGCACCGATGTTGAGATGCTTCCATGGTGGCTAAAACGATCATGGCGTCCTTATCTTATAAAAAGTCCTTAAAAGCAGACTAGAATGAGTACTGGTCGAATAAAGGGCGTATGGATCGATCCTAAGAATCGTTATTGGAAAAGAAATTGTGGCGGTGGTTAAATCCACGGAGAGGATTGTTGTGCTGTGCCCGCACCTCTTTCCTCACACAGGCCTAAACGGACTGTTCATCCTTTGGGAACAACGTATCAAGATGATGCGGTTTAGTCTTCGGACTTTGATATGCCTTCAAGGTATTCGGTTGACTTCATCCTCTTTTGAGACACTTTGATTTTGATTATAGTCTTATGTAACGTAATTCCTTGAATTTGTTATCTCATGCTTATTATTATGTTATCATTATCCGTTCACTGAGCATTAAGCTCAGCCGAGATTTTCTTTGTTCTCGGCAGGTAAATGATTTAGTAGGGATTTTAAGATGAGAGTTGTGGAGATGAGAAGATTGACGATAACTACTAGGACTTTCTTTTGGTGACTAGTGTAGACATATATATATATATATATATACACATGGATAATTTGAGACCATGTTTTTGTAACCGTTATCTCCATTGATGGTTACGCATCTGTATTTTTGATAAATGATATTAGTTGCTCTGCTTAATCGATGATTTTGACTTGTTTGCAGTTTAAATGTAACTGTGACATCTTCCGTCCTTAGCCACGCGGGATGGGGGTGTTACAATGCACTCTTAATTGGCTTATTTGTTGAACTAATTTGGGCGTTCCTTGATAAGGTCAACTAATTCCTTTTGAGTTATCATTCAAGGTGTGCTTGTCGTGAATGTGTTCATAATCTAGGTTCTTCATTTCTATGTGTCGTTCTAGGGTTTAATTCTTTATAATTAAATTTTTAGTTGCATAGTATGTTATGGTTTGGGCTTTAGTTATGATTCATTTCATTTTATTGAAGTTGGGTGTTAACTTTTTGAAGCACTCATCCATCTTCTCAATTCTTTTGCTCATTCGTTCAAGAATATTTAGTTCCGCAACGAATTCCACAGCAGATTTCCCATAGGCTTAAAGATAATATATTTTTAGTTCGGCCAAACATATTTCATCTTTTAGAAAAGAGAAAATATGTATCTGGCACATTTAAAAAAATTCTTTGAAATATATATTTATATAGGGGTTCACATTTGAAATATCTATATATATATTAAAAGAAGGTTTTTGCTGATGTCATCAAAATGAAATTGAGTGATTTCATTGGTCAATTAAACAAATCCTATGAAATGATGATGTCATAATCTATTTCCATTTTTTTTTCCAAAATTTACATACCTAAAATTTCTCATTAATTTATTAGTTTCCCTTTTATAATTTACATTTTGTATCCTTATAATTATTTGATTAAATTACTTATTACCCCTTAGTTTTTCAATTTTCACTTTACATTCTTATCATATTAAGGTAAATAATGTATATGAATTAAAATCATTTAAGTTTTTTGTTTTTCTTTTTTATAAATTACACCCTTATAATCGTCTCGACGATACCTTCAAAATGAGTATAATATTGAATTTTTTTTAATTTATTTATATTAGTAAATATTAAGAATAGATATAAATTAAGTTGTTTACATTTTATTACAATTCTATCGTTGATATTCTTGAAATTTAAAGATTCCTATTTTTAATCTAAATTTTTTATAGATTATTTATAAATAATAAAAGTTTATTTTATTTAAAACGCTATTGTTGATGTTCTTGAAATTTAAAAATTCCATCATTTTAATCTTACTAATTCTATAGATCATTTATAAATAATATTTTTTTTAAAACCCTACAAATCAAAAACACTATATAATTTATTTCATAATTCCACCCGTTTTAGAATCATTCACGAAATCCAAATCTTTCAACAAAAGAATTTCAGATATTTTAACAACTATTAGATGACTAAAATATTTAATAATAAAGTAAGAGTAATTTTTTTTTTCATTTAAATCGTTGATTAATTAGAATTATTTTAATAAATAATAATTATCTACTTACTCAATTTCAAAGAAAGCTTTGAATAAAAAAATGAAAGAAAAGTAATTTAAATGTTATATATAATTTCCTAAATGATTATGATTAAACTAAATCATTAATGTTTCTTTTATCAATTAACTAAGTCATATTTATATTGTTAATTGGATATTACGTTTGGTTTGTGGTGAATTATTTGTGAACTTTATAATGCAAATGTTAATTCTTATTAGAAACTAAAACAATATGTTTAAATCGTCCGTGTATTACACGGGCCACTAACTAGTATATATATATATAGGGGTGGGTTCAAATGTGAACCACTTTTTGGTTGTGAACATGAGGACAGCCGAGAGCACGACACGTGACGGCTTTGAGTGTGGTCCCCCCCCCCCCTTTAATTCAATTCCCTCCCATGAATCACGCTTAGTCATCCGTCGTGGATCTAACGTGGAGCCTAATCATCCGTCACGTGTAGCGCTCTCGGCTGTCCTCACGTTCACAACCAAAAAGTGGTTCACATGTGAACCCACACCCCTATATATATATATATATATATATATATATATGACTTAAATATTCAAGAAACAATCCTTTATGAATCATTCTGTGCCTCAGAACGAATCATCTTAAGCACTAGTTGAGCCAACTTGGAGGAGAATGACAAATTTAGTCACGGGGAACTTGTTTCTATTTCTACCAATGTGAACTCTGGGAGTACTCTTTGGTCTTTTAAGTAATCAATTAAGAGGTATGTTATTTGGATCTTATCCTTTTATATAATATAAATGATTTGTAATATAGTTGAAATTTTCTTGGAGAAATGAACTCATACATAAATAAGCCAAAATTAGAAAAACAAGAAAAATCATACGATTTTAAGGTCATGTGACTTTGAAAGAAATATCATGTGTACTTATCGTTACTCCATGTTATATGGCCGGTGGTTTTAGCATCAAACATTAAAAATTTACCAATAAACCATTGTATATCCAAAAATGACAATTTAATAATATTTTGAAATTTTTGTTCTAACCTCTGGTTTAATAATAATAAATAGTAATAATAGTAACAACACAAATATTATTTTTGAAAATGGCAACGTTATTTTAAAAAGGGGCACCAAGAAGCTAAAACCCAAAGAACAAGAGAACCAACAACAATTAAAAGCGATGAAAATATCAACCAATCAACCCACTTAATCACCCTACCAGAGGAACTCTTGTTGTGAACCCAAAGAAACGACGTATGCTGGATGTCGTTCTCGATTCCCCGAAGATTGAAAACAGTGTTTCAGAAGACAGCCGCATTCCGAGTTTTCGACCATTCCATATGCACCACAGTTAGGTATGCCACACCGCATCTTAGATGTTACACATACACTGTCTCTTTGATCTGATAATCTCAGCCAAATGTCGTCTAGATTGTTGCCATCGATCTCCATGATATTCCACCGGGTGTTTAGCGCAACGCTAACCTTGATAATAATAATAGTAATAATAATATATAATGTTATCATTACTATAATTTTCACACCTTGCAAAATCTTACACTATAATTTTCTAAGCACTTCTTAGTTTATAATTATTAATTTTCTGGCATCATTGAATGAACAATTGAACGTCAACATACTATTACAACTATGCTATATATCCCATTAAACGTAATAAAAAGTATACGTTAATGGCATGAAAGAAGACATTGAATGCTTATTAGCCAACGGTATCCGACCTATCGACATCTTGTCCTTAAGTTTAAGGGGGTGTTTGGGATTGCTTATTAAAACTGTTTATTTGCTTATTGTGGGTTGAAACAGCAAATAGCAATTTTGAATGTTTAGATAAAATGTTTACCATGGCATTAACCAACAAATAAGCAGTTTTTACAGAAGTTAAAAGGTTTTTGCCTTTTTCAACGAGCAGTAAGCAAATAAGCAGATAAAAATAAGTTATTTTAAATAAGCAATCCCAAATTAACACCCCCTAAACCTTAACAAAAATGAATAATATACATTATATAAATATCCTATACTTACAAAATATGATACCATACATGAATGGATATATATGCTCTCTTTTAATTTACACACATTTAAAGGCATTCAGTAACCGAATGCCAAGATTAATTGCCTTCTCGAATAGATAAAGATTGTCCTTTTATTACGACAATTAGAATATATAATAAAAAACCCATATAAGCATAGCTACTAGATACATGCAAACAACGTATATAATCACGGTTCACGGGAGTTCATTTCATGCAAGGCTGTCAATGGTATCAATTACTTAATAATTTTAAGATCCAAATAATTATGAAACTATAATTTATTTTTAACCGCCATGTTGGTGCAACGGAGTACCATCATGCCACCATGACACCAAGTCATGATGACCCGAGTTCGAAACCTCTCCAAGGAGAATAACCACTCCCAGCCTAGCCATCCAGTTTCCATTTAAAGGGCTTCAAGGCATCAACTGGGATTCGAACCCGGCACCGGCCCGTTCAGGGAAAATCCCCCACAATGGACTCCAGCAGGAGTCGAACTCCTAACCTTCACCATATAGGAACTATAACCCATGCATCAAACCAACTGAACTATAACCCTATAATGTGAATCTCTTTTTCTTAGAATTGTCAATTGTGATATTTTAATTAATATTGTTCGAGATTAAATTTGTAATATTTGAATTTAATTATCACATCAAATAAAACACTCATAGATATAAAAAAAAGGAACTAAAATCTACACCAAAATATGAAAAACCCAGAAAGCTGAATCTAAAACTCTCCCCTTTGTGAAGTTACCCAACTTGTTTTGCCTCTAGAGGTTAAAGAATCTCCTTTGTGAAGTACCAAAGTTTGTACCCACCAATGAAACTAGTTCCTGAAATCCTTCACATGCAAGTTGAGATATATATCTAACACTATATAATATATATGGTGGTTAACTTGTACATTATGCAATAAAATGTGTACATTTTCACTTAGATGCATGTGTTCCATGAATAAAATAATACCACACTTTTAGCTATATAAACCCCAGGGTATATCACATGCTAATCCTCACCCTTAGATACCTCAAAAACTAAACCACATTCAGCTGGCTGATAGAATGGCTTTCAGCAAATCTTCTACTCTCTTCCTAGCTATCAACCTCCTCTTCTTTGTGGCCACAAAGGCATGCTTCACTTGCCACACTCCAACCCTTCCTGTGCCTGAAAAAACAACCACTCCTAAGGGCAATTGCCCCAAGGATGCCTTGAAGTTAGGGATTTGTGCTAAGTTGCTTAATGATTCCATTGGGACCGTCATCGGGAACCCACCGGACCATCCTTGCTGCTCGGCCCTTGGCGGCCTTCTCGATCTCGAAGCGGCGATCTGCCTTTGCACTGCTTTGAAAGCCAATGTTCTTGGGATTAACATTAATATCCCTATCTCACTTAGCTTGCTTATTAACACTTGTGGCAAAGAGCTCCCCAAGGACTTCATTTGTGCCTAAAAAGTGGTAAAGTTAAATGAAGAAACCCCTTGACCCCTTTTTTTTCTCATTTTCTTAAGCCATTTCACTTTCCATTGTGATTTCCCAGTTCCACTTTTGTGGCATTTCCTTCTCAGTTAATTTAGATGGTTGTTTTGAGATTGGGTTAGGATTAATTAATTGTTCATGTCATTGTAGTATTTTGCTTATTTGATTGTCTGTAACTTGTTCAATACTAGATAATCTTAACTTAATTTCAAGGGGTTTTAACGAATTTAAAGCATTTTCTGTGACTCCGTTTTTCCTTTGCGCATGCAAATTAAATATTTATTATTATGATGATTATCCTTTATTAGAGTAAATTACACTTTTGGTTCTTGTGGTTTGGTGTTTATAACACATTTGGCATCTACAATATAAACAGTTACGCTTTAACATTGTGGCATGCAATTTTGAGCGAATTTGGTCTTTGTCTCTAAAAAGTTGTTTAGTCTCTCCGTTAAGTAGACGGACGTTATTGTCTTTTTTACTTTTTCTAACATTTTAACAATTTAATTGATTTTTTTTTCTTGTTTCTCTTTCTACCTTCATCTGGTCCACTTTGAAGAGCATGATAATGAACAATTGAAGAACACTTCCATATCAAATCCAAAACCAAATCAAATCCAAAATTAGAATCTCAACCAAAATGAAAAACCATAAATCAAAATTATGTGACGTAATCCCTCAAAATATAAATCAAACCTTAAAATCAAAACCATTTAATCAAAATCTAAATTTACCTCTAAAATTAAAATTGTGAGGCATCTGAGGCATCATCCTCAAACATAAAACGACGAAGCTGACGATCTATAGGTGGTGGTGGGTATGGTTTACTATAGGAAGGGGTGGGTATGAAACAAGAATGGGAGATGAATTATCGTAGTTATTATCCATTCAAGAGCATAATCCAACTTATTCCTAAAGATTGTATTGTTACCATGGCTCCAAAGCAAGTAGTAGGGAGCACAAATAGAATCTTGTAGAACCTGGTTTAACCTTGGAGAGAAAGAAGAACCAACATTGACGTTTAGAATACCAAACGTTAACGAGCCAAAATCAACAGCAATGTTCCACCAATTTCAAACCGATCCCGCCCCTTTTTAGCAAACGAGGAATTTACAAAGTAATGATATATCGTCTCAGAGTCATCATTACATCTTCGGGAAAAGAATTGTCTCCAAATCGATTCCCCGATTATTTAGCGCAATTTTATTTTTTTTGAAAACAGCAGAATTTATTTAGCGCAATTTAATCGTAAGTTGACTGTGGATAACACTTTAAATTAGTAAAGATATTAATCTTTCTTAGTATAAGCATGTTCACCACCGAGCATCATGCAATATATAGAAGGTTGTGTATTTTGTAACAAGATGGTTAGATTTTGCAAATCACTCGAGGCACATCCCCTTGGCCTTGGGGACCTAACCTAATCCCAAACCCATCACTCTTGAACCAACACCCTCTATCTTTCACTTTAAGCTCTTCATCTTTTTCCAAGCTAAGAAGTCGAGGAAAAAGAGTACACAATCGAGAATTTTTTACCCAATTATTCAACCAAAAGAGAATGCATGACGCATTTCCAAATTCTTTGACAAAGGAAAAGGTGAAATCCATTGCCGGAAAGATATGTGGCCATGAAAGGCGAAGGAAGGCTCTCCATCATTCCATTATTGCGCCGGCAGGCCTGGGCGAGCGAGGTAGAGGAACCACACCAATCCATCCCAAACTTGGTGGTGCCTCAGGAAACTGGTCGAGATAGATGACAGCACCTTTTCCCCTCTTCCTTTCTGGGAGGTCTTTCTCATTAGAGGTTGAATCAATCATCAGAAGAAGAACGAATATTTGACGATACATTCCGTACCTTGCGAAAAAACTGATCCTTGTTTACCAACCACACATTGTCTAACAAATCAAATTCTCTCTCGATACGTTCCTCAAAAAATCCGATTCGGGCGGACTATTCATCGCGATTACCTTGACACCAAAGAAGAGTACGATCCAATGCTTTATTTTTGTCTTAGTTGATTCTGATTCGACATTAGAAGTATATTTTCGTAAGAATCTAGAGTCCGACCCAAAGAGATGATGTTTCGCTACACACTCTCAAGACCCCCATCATCACCGTAAAGGCTACAAATTAACGCCACCACCATTTTCCTATTAGAGCGCAATTCATAGTGTTAATGTTTCCTATGTCTAAGCCCCCCAATTCGAGAGTAGAATTGGTCGTGCGGTGCCATTTGATCCATTCCATCTTACCCCATCCCCCCCCCCCCCCAAAAAAAAAAAAAAAAAAAAAAGAACTCACGTCTCACTTTCTCGGGAAGCTTTATAACACTTGTTGACTTGCTGAACATAGATAAGAAATATAATGGAGGCTTCCAAGAGGTTATTTGAGAAGGCTTAATCTACCACCAAAAGATATCGACTTTGCCTTCCAATTTGACAATCTTTAATAGAATTTCTCCATCACCGGGCTCCAATTACGAATACACAGCATATTAGCTCCAATCGACATCCCAAGGTAATCAAAAGAGAAAGAGCCTGCACCATAACCAATCCAGTTAATATTCATTAACATTTCTTGACATCACACTTAATTTTTATTTATCCCTTTCACCATAAAATCTAACATATAAAAACACATCACACTTAACATTCGCAAAACATCTTTCTAAAACAACAACAAAAAATTGGTTCTTGCCAACCAATACCATAATCACAAGAATGACAAGATTATATATGTACGTAAGAACAATTGAATAACGTTAAAATGTTTTTTTTAATCAAACTATACATAAAAAATATAAGAAAGAAATTTTCATGCTTATGTATCTAAGGGGAAAATTAATAGGGAGTTCTATGTTTAGCAAGTGGAAAGCAGGTATATGCATTTAAAATCACCCATTTTTCTAGCATAGTGGCTTCTTAGCTAACCAACCAATTATCTTTGTATTATAAGGTACAAGCATTTAAACAGACGTTACAAAAAAAAAGAACCGTCAACCTTATCAATACTTATTATTGACACATTGTTTATAAACAATTGTTATGTTGGTCCTCTTTAATTAATTTATATATACTTGAAAACCAGAAAACTAGAAATCTATTGGCCATGGCTGATTTAACTTCCGACCTCTCTCAATCACCAACTTAGAATATGAAGCCAATAACATCCCGTGTGTCTTCTTGGAATATGTTATTGCATATATAGAGGAAAGTTCAAATGTGAACCACTTTTTGGTTGTGAACGTGAGGACAACTGAGAGCGCGACACGTGGCGGCTTTGAGTGTGGTCCCCCTCTTTAATTCAATGCCCTCCCATGAATCGCGCCTAGTCATCCGCCGTGGAGTTGACGTGGCGCTTAGTCATCCGCCGTGGACTTGACGTGGCGCTTAGTCATCCGCCACGTGTCGCGCTCTCGGTTGTACTCACGTTCACAACCAAAAAGTGGTTCACATTTGAACCCACCCCTGCATATATATATATATATATATATATATATATAGGGGTGGGTTCAAATGTGAACCACTTTTTGGTTGTGAACGTGAGGACAGCCAAGAGCATGACACGTGGCAGATGACTAGGCGCCACGTCAGGTCCACGGCGGATGACTAGGCGCGATTCATGGGAGGGCATTGAATTAAAGAGGCGGACCACACTCAAAGCCGCCTTTATTGACTAGTCTCCGCCACGTGTCGCGTTCTCGGTTATCCTCACATTCACAACCAAAAAGTGGTTCACATTTGAACTTTCCTATATATATATATATATATATATATTAACCATTTCTCAATATTGCAATTTGTAATACTCTATTATATATACACACAAGTGGTCATCATAAATTGGAATGTCCCTTTCATCGAATATTATGTGTCAGCTTATTTTTGGCAAAATCTATGCAACCATGAAAATATATTATTTTGTGATATGTATATTGATTTTTATATCTAGATCAGGTAGCATTTTGTTCGAAGGAAAGCGACGTAAAATAATTTCGGATTTTATTTGACCAAATTTTAAAGAATGTTTTTGGATGAATAGTGAATTCCATCTAAAATGTTCAATTCTCTTGGATGCAAATTTGTCATTTTTAATTGATGAGATGTTGTATCCACTTTTAATTTCAATAAATTAACTTTAAACAAAATTAATTACTTGACCGGCCTCAAGTTATCAAATATTACTAATTGTGTCATTATAATTTATAATTAAGCATTGTTATAAATAGTGATTGAGATTATATATATCTTTATGGTTATTAATAGCAAGTATTTCTAGAATTTGTTCAAGTTCAAGTTCAAATTTCAAATATATCTAATAGTAATCTTGTTTTTTTCTGTGGCTTAGTCGGCCAAGCTATAGCTATGACGATTATCAAATGGTTTATATTTAGGAAAAGGCCTTGCGCAAGCAAAACTTTAGCAAGTTAGTAAGCAAATTACTTTTAAATTTAAACTAATCTCTAGACTTGATGATTTAAGACTACGCTTGTAAGGAAGTCAATAATGGCTTTAAAAATTATACTACATAGTTTGTAGTCTTAGCTTGACTAAAAGGAAAATTTAAGTTCAATTCCAAGGCTCGGATAGCTAAAATAAATATTCATTCATTACTATGAATGATACATATCACGTTCATGAGATGGGATAACACAAGGGTTGTATTTATATGCTAAAAAGACAATGGATTTCAAAATTATCCTTTGGCATGATCATGCCTCTTCATATAACATGATAAGTGTCTTATTCTAAAACTTTTTCTCATGAACGTTATGATATGAAAACGCAAGTCAAAATGAAAAGTAAGCTATCGTACCTCTAGAATAACTGCTTTTTGGCTTTCATATGCACTTGATATTTCATCGATTCAATCAATTTTCAAAGGTTCATTCAACTTAGTCGTACCCCTAGGATTGTACCTGAGATTTCACTTTCAGGGTGAATTTAGACGGAATCCTCAAACTTCAAGGATGAATGATGTCTCCATACAAAAAAGAAAAATGCATACTATAAGCAGAACTAATTAAATAATTGGGCTATTTAAGTGGGCTAGAACAATTGCTTGCGGGCCCGAGTCTAGAACAAGAAGCCTGCTCACGTTCACATACCCTCTAACTATTTTTTTATTAGTTTTTTTAATAACAACTTAATTAGTTGTTAGTATACATCTTAATTATATTAAAAACGCTTCTATCTAGATTCGAACCTTAGTTAATTATTTATATTTATTTATATTCCTTTGGATTCAAGTATGCAAACAAAGGTCTAGAATCAAATAAAGTTAATCATGCCCAAAACATAAAAGAGCATTTTTTTTACTTGAGGATAAAAATTAAGTAATTAAATTGTTCAAAAAATTTAAAGGAGGCAACACTAATATATCTATGAACTCTTATTTTTAAATATTAGATAGGTTTTTGCGTATTTGTGACTTGGGTTCCAAATGGCAACTCTTATACATGAAGGTCTCGAAATCAAATATTGAGAATATCACTTGTAACCTAGGTCTAATCTTTTTTAATACTTTTAAAAAGTTGGGGATAATTTGGTTTGGTTTGTTAACCATGGACCATATGTCTCAAATGCAACCTTAAACGAATGACAACTATTTTTAATACAAAACACATAAATCGAAATTAGTTGTATTTATGGTGACTTGTACCTATAAAAACATAATTTGTACATTTTTACACGTAAATCATATATGAACCTGTTTGTCATCTATTTGTAAAAGTTACTAAACTAGCCTTCGGTCTTCTGCAGCATAATGCAAGGAATTATCCGGTGTTCCATGGTCAAAGCCTTAAATTTTGACCAGATGAACAGCGGAGATGATTTCTCTACTTCATATATATAGGATGGTACAAAAAAAGTTAAGGTGAAAAGCATAAAAGGAATCGAATCCTTGACCACTTATAATCTCACCCATTCCCATGAATTGCATTTCTCACATAAATTGGCCTTGTGTATCACGGTAGAGATGGGCAAAAATCGGGCCGGGCCGGGCTTTGACCGAGCCTCGTAAAGACCGGACTTTTCGGACCTTGGTTTGACCAGGCTCGGGCTAGGCTGGGCCTTGAGTGTGATACCTAGGCCCTTTACATGTAAAAAAAGCCTAGGCTTTGAGGACCGAACCTTGAAGAATTTTTTTTCTTTATTTTTTCTCTTTTTCTAACTTATAAAACTACAATTATTTTTATAATTATAATAATAATGATAATATACAATATAAACTAGATTTATATTATTTTAAACTACTAAAACTAAACTATATAAAACAAATATATTTCAAAAGTTCAAGAAAATTACGAAAATGCCACTGAAAACGGGCCGGGATTTCAAATCTTCCAAAACTAGGCCCGGGCTAGGACCAAGATTTGGTCGGGTCGGGCCGGGCTTTTCGTCGGCTACGGCCGGGGTCGGATCAGATGCCCATCCCTATATCACAGTGCATCTCATTACTCGTTAGTGTTGTTCTTTTATTAGAACTAGTGTGGGCCACCGCGCGTTGCGCGGTGACGAAACATTTTGTTAAAAAACATATGTTATGTAATGTAAAATAATGAATGTATTGTGAGTGTCTTGTATGTAAGTTAATTTCTTTATTATTTATTCCACAAAATAAATTTTATTTTTTTGTTATACTATGCAAATAAAATAATGTTGTAACCAATTTAGAAGTTATTTATAAATAAATACTCACAAATGTATAAACAGTTAAACACAATTAAGCATTATGGTGAATGACATAAAATTAATCCTTACATCTTAGCTTCTAAAGTTATAATGTTTGTTTTGCTACATAATTTATTAAATCAATTATTAAATACGTTGTACATAGAAATATAAGTCTATGTTATAACATGAAATCAAGAACAATTTAGAGGAGAGAGAGATTGAGAGGCAAAAGCTTCATATTATTCATCCATGGAGTATCAATGTACAAAGAACACCTTGGAAACACACACACAAGCTCCTTAGTCGACTCTCATAACTCTCTCAATTGCCACTCCATCTCTATATATACCTCTACACTATAGCCCCTCTATCTATACAACATTTTACACTTTAAGCCCTTCCT
This sequence comes from Centaurea solstitialis, assembly GCA_030169165.1. Taxonomy (NCBI): domain Eukaryota; kingdom Viridiplantae; phylum Streptophyta; class Magnoliopsida; order Asterales; family Asteraceae; genus Centaurea; species Centaurea solstitialis. The sequence goes on from CM058042.1 coordinate 7,381,499, forward strand.
TTCTAGTATTTACAATAGAATGATTCTTTATAAAACTTTCACATATAAGGACATTTTATGTCCTAACAATCTATAATCAACAATCATACGGAAATTAACTCATTGAATTAAATAAAATATTTTGTAACAAAATTTTAGTGTATGTCCATGCCCATGAAGTCAATCAATAGTAAGTTGTGCGTTCGGAATCTAAAATTTTATATATCTAATTAAATTTATATTACTATTAAACAAAACAAAACAAAATGAAATGAAATAAATTTATTTTATTGATTGTTTATGTAACTTGTTTGGTAATATATTGTCGCCTTTAAAAAAATGAAATAAAAGTATTTTAGTTATTAAAAAAATATAATATCCATTAAACATGGAAAAATTCTACAATAGAAGTTTTATAGCAATAACAGCTCTCAAGAGCCAAGATTGTTTTTCCTGCATCGTAATAAGAATGCAAAATAATTAGTCAACAATTTATAAGGATAAATCATTTAATATTAAGCATTATATTGATGCAAAATTGCAAATGCAAAACATGAGGAGAGAGATGTTACTAAAAACTGTAAGTTTAACGATTTTTCTTAAGTATGTTTGGTATTTCAAGTTGATATCAACATTAAATAGACAGTTGTTTATGCAATGTTAACTTGAAACACAACATACAATTTATAATAACTTCATGTTTGGGGACCAACCCGTAATTAGTGTGTATATATAATGTTGAATATGAAAGTAATGTGTAATTTAATTTAATAAAATGACATATAAATAAATTTCGTGATTTTATTCTTGGCACATATATTGGAGTTCATGAAGCTCGTGAATAAAAACTACATACGATAGTTTTTGAAGATACATGAGGTAAACATGATCACCACCCAAGAGATGTATAATGATTATCAATCATAAATTTTCATGGAGTAATGCATAGCAAATCAAACTATAGAGATCATTTGCAATATCAATTAACCACAAAGAATGATTATCATTACAAAATAATTACGAAAATGCAAAACCTAAGGGAAAACAATGAATATAAAATACCTTTATAAATTCAATTCTTTTCTTTCGCTTATATGTCCAGCTTAGTTTCTTCCACAAATAAAATATCTACAAAGACCAAAGAAATCGATCTTTAAAGGTTTTCATGAAAATATGTAAGTTCATCAATTATACTATAATTTTGATCATACTGTCTGTTAGAGGAGGAAATCAATCATAATAAACATACATATACATTTCTAAGGTAAATAAATAAGATCAAGACGTTATAGAATATACCAAAAGTAAACTATTCATACCGTACTAAAGTGCAAGAAATGGCTCCAATTACGAAGTAGTGTGTTGTCATGCACAAACCTTGAATATATATAGGTAGAAGGAGATGAACATGTAGAAAATGAATAGTTCAACAATAAGGAAGAAGAGGAAAATGAAGAAACAAATAACTACTTCATCATTAAAGGCATAAATAAGAATTAAATGAAAGTAACTCAAAAGACTATTTAGATCACTATTGTCATTTATTTACATTTAAAGCCTTTAAATGTGAGGAAAAAAAAAGAAGAAGAAAACAGAAAAAAAAGAGAAAAAAGGAGAAAAAAGAATAAAGGAATCCTTGCATTGAGAAGTTGCCACCTTATACATTGAGGTTGTTCTTTTAATATATATAAATGATTATTGAAACGTAGAAATCTCTTTTTACCCTTTTCATCTTTAACTTTCTTTTATCACCAATAGCAAACCAATTACATTAATATTTTTTTTGGATAACATGGGATTTTTGAACCAATGATTGCTACAAAGCCAGTGATGAAACGAATAAATAATCACCCGACAAAATCCAATGACATTTACCTGTATCACTGGAGATTTCAGACAAGATGCGTTTACTTTTATTTATATAAATAGTGTTAATCTTCACCAAAAAATCTTTCACCAAATAAACCTACATAACATCCTCATTAATCACGTGAAATTTGATTCGATTCTTGAGTCCGTTGAAGATTCCAAAGTTTGTAATATTTGATAAATTACCATCATGAATGTATAATGAAAGAAGAAAAAAGTTTTAATTTTTGAGGGTTTTTCAGATTCAACCATTAATTTAAAAGTTACTTTAATGAAAATAAATGGGTTTTCAATCATTTTTTTAAACGGTAGATGTTCAACAAGAAGTCGACGAGATATTCAGGATCCATACAGGCATCCGACTAATTCTCGACGACCATGGACTAACCGGAAAGCCGACCCATGGTCAAAGTATGCTACATGCTCACCCCATGAATGGAACCCGGATAAACAGGGATGCAATTCATGCATTCACTGTCCCTCTCAAGAATGTTACTGATCACTAGGCTACTAATGCTTCGATGTTTTTTAATCATAATATACATATTAGATGTTTAGAACACTCTTAAAATCATAAAAAAGTTGTTGAAAACTAAAAAGGCTAGGAAGGAAATCAGTTATAAGAAGAAAAAAAATGAACCAAACCAAACAACAGAAAATAACATGCATATTGCACAAATAGGAACAAGCTAAACTATAAAACTTATTAAAAGATCTAACTCTTGAATAGAATCAAAATACAAATTGCAACTTGACTAATTAATCCACTTAATAACTCAAAGATATATCATATATCCAAAACTCGCTAACTTAAACAACTCTCTAAACTTTTGAATTATCGCCTCCTTTCCTTTTAAAATTCCCGCCATGAATAATTTGGGTAAGCATTTTGTTGTAACATGTCTAATTAGTTGAGTGCAGGGCCCGAACCAGACATCAAATTCAGGGGTCGTGTAATTTTTTTTACGTGCAATTATATAAATAAAAGAAAAAAAACACTATAATAAAGGAAGTTAAAAAATACCTAATCGATCTTAGAATTCTCCTCTTCGGTCCTTCATGTTTTTAAAACGTTCCATGACATCCTCATTCGTTACTTCGTCAAATGTCTCTCTTTCAACCGCACATACCATAGCGTTGTTCAAATACTCGTCCCCCATTCGATTCCGCAAGTCCGTTTTGATAAGCTTCATTTTAGAAAAGCATCTCTCAACTGTTGCGGTTGAAACCGGTAAAACCAATGCCAGCTTCAAAATCCGATAAAATAAAGGGAAAGAAAGATCTTTTCTGGTCTCCACCATTAGCCGAGCTAGGTGACCCATTCCATCCAATTCGCAAATCTTTCGTCTTCCTTTACAGAGTAATAGAAGACCTTAAGCTCACCCAAAATACATGCTCTTTCGTTCATAGTAAAATCAACCGGATACATCTCAGAAAAGGCTACTATCTTAGATATGTCAAACTTAGAAAACCCATTACAAGGATTTAAACCCGACATATTTTCTACCAATGTAGTTGATACCTCATTGAACCGAAGCAATTAAACCCGTAAGAGTTGATCCCGAAGGAATTGAACCCGAACTATTAGGCTTTCAACCAACATTATCATTAACATTGTTTGAACCAACGTCATTATTAACATCGTCTTCTTGAAATTTTCTTTTAAAAAAATTACCAATAGGCACTTGTTTTTTCATCTTTCAAGTCCCTAACAAAAAAGGATTACAAATTACATTTAGAAGTTATAGTCTAAAAATTAAACATAATAAACCCTAAAAATTAAACATTCAAATAATGAAATAGTAGAAATCAAACAATCAATTTTAGAAATCAAACAATCAATTTTAGAAATCTAACATGAATTTCAGCAAAGTAACATCAAATCTCAGCAAAGCAAAGACAAAATTTTAACAAATTTCAGAAATTTCTACCTCAAACAGGTGTGACCGGCGACGTTCTGGAGGCTGGAGCAGCACTGCAGCAGCGCGGTGGCCGGAGACGTCGAGGAGCAGCAGAGAAGGTGGCCGGCGACGTTCTGGAGCAGCAGCGACGGACGGTGGCCGACTGGCCGGCGACGTCTAGGAGTAGTGAACGTGTGGTCAGCGATGGGAAATTCAGAAATTGGGGGCGTCGATGTTGAATGAAAGTAGGGTTTAGGTCTGATTAAATTACAAAGGTAAAAATGGTAAAGTTCACTTGTGAATTGTAATTACAGATTTGGTCCCTGTATTTAATGTAAATAAAAAAAATAGAAAACTACTAAATTATCCTTTTAGATATTAGATAATACTCATAATAGATGTCGCGAAAATAATCTTAGGGGTCGCGAAAAATAATCTTAGGGGTCGCGAAAAAATACATGTCAGGGGTCGCGTAGAACGAAAAACGTAAAAAAAAATTCCACTACCGGGTAAAAGTTCAGGGGTCGCGAGGGCTACCCCTGAACTATGAATAGTTCCGCCCCTGGTTGAGTGCAAAATACATCATTCAGGATTCGTTAAGAGATTGTAAATAGTTATAAGGTCATGCAGTGCCGTGCCTGGAGGGGGGCGGGCCGGGCGTACGCCCGGGGCCCACAAAAAGTAGGGGCCCAAAATTTTACATATATACACATATAGTAGTTTTAGCACCTAATAGGATCTTTTTTGGGGATTATCTTAAGGCCCAAAACATAATTAATTACATTGTCAACGAAAATATGTAAAAGAAATTAATTGGTCGTTCACTTTATAATATTCGTTATTGTTTTTCTAAGTTTTTTATTTAGGGTCAAAGTCTAAAACTACTTAACTGATTATTGTTTGATATATTTAGTATTAAATTGGCATTATAAGACACCTAAAATGTCTAAACTCCATAATAAAATACTTTTTAGTTTATAACACTCAAGTTTATAGAAGCATACCAAAAACGTCTGATCTAAAAGTGTTATAATATGTTTTTAGGACATTTATAGTGCGTGTTACTATGAATATTCAATATTGTGACTCCAAATAACGTCCATCTATGTATAAAAACATATATCATATGATGTCTTTTATGGTGAAACTAATGACGATGCTATATAAAAATGATATAGTAGATAATATTAATTTAAAAATAGTTAATGATTGATTATATGTCTGAAAATACTCGAAAAATGGTTTTATATGAACTAGTATATCTAAAATTCAAGAGTATGTTACTTTTTAATTATAAAAACGATATATTAAAGTTCTTTTTCGCACTTAGCGATAACCCTTTTTAACATCTCGCCCAAAGCCTATAAAATGTTAGGAACGGCACTGAGGTCATGGAACGTCATTATATGCATTTTTCGTTACTTTACTGCTTGATTTGGTTTATATGTTATCGCTACACATGATATACCATTTGTTCGTCCCATTTTATTTCCACGTTCAATTGTTAGACAATGTATATATACTTAATACCTCTTTTCTAAAAAATAAAGTTTATGCTTTTTTATTGGGTTAACAACTGTCCCTTATTTTTTATAGCAACATGGATGTTGAACCTTTTTATATATGAAATAGGTTCAAACAAGAACAAACTCAATTTGCAAGAACAAAGGAACTCCTCACAATCACATATAATGTGTAGGGCTGTAAACGAACCAAACGAACCGAACGAACACGAACGGCGGCTTGTTCGTGTTCGTTCATTTAACTTAACCGAACAACGAACAAACCCGAACGGTTAACGAACAAAAAATTTTGTGTTCGTGTTCGTTCGTTTAGGTATTTGGTGTGTTCGTGTCCGTTCATGTTCGTTCGTTTAAGATGCTAATCGAACATAAACGAACGAACATAAAAGTTAAACGAACATAAACGAACGAACATAAAAGTTAAACGAACAAACGTAAACGAACATAAAAGTTAAACGAACAAACGTAAACGAACATAAAAGTTAAACGAACAAACGTAAACGAACAAGCTTACTTGTCATTTCATTAACTATTAGGAGGTGCATTTTTTTAAAACTTAATATAAAACCAAAAGAATAATCAAATTCAGATTTAAAACTAAATTGAATTCTAAAAATATATAGCTTAGATAAATAAGTATTAAATGTTTTAATACAAGCGAACATAAACGAATGACATAAACGAACGTAAACGAACGACATAAACGAACGTAAATGAACGAACGTTCACGAACGAACGGTGCCTTTGTTCATGTTCGTTCGTTTAACTAAACGAACAAAAAAACTTGTTCATGTTCGTTCGTTTATTAAATAAACGAACATAAACGAACTTCCCGCCGAACAATTCACGAACGGTTCAACGAACGTTCGGTTCGTTTACAGCCCTAATAATGTGGATCCATGTGGGTTCCACATAATAAAAAATCATATATGATTCAGGTGGGTATACATAATAAAAAATCATATATGATTCAGCTGGGTCCCACCACTAAATCATATATGATTTTTTATGATATGGGACTCACATGGCCCACATCTATATGTGGCTATAGATAGTTCTTTTGTTCCTCCAAATTAAGGAGGTTCTGGTATAAAATTACCTCTTTTATATAAATATTATATATATGTAGGCTGGTTTTCTCTTCTCCTACATACATGTTCCCTTTGATTTCGGCCATGCTGTATTCAATAAATTTTAATTTAGAACTAATTAATGGATTATTCCAGTTCAATTAAATTATATGGATAGATATGTTTCTGTCGAAATTATGCAATGAATATATACACATGTGACTTACTAATTTCGTTTCTGTCGCATCTTTTATTGGTTAGTTCTCATGGATAATTAATGTCTCCGGTCGTTTGAGAAGAATAATAATTGTTTCAACTAAATAAATTAATTTATGTAAATAATACACACATATACTCGTGCAATGTAGGTTGTAAAACTTTATTTTAAATCAAGTAGGAAAAAGTTATGCAATTCTTGGTCGTGAAAGGGTATAGGAGAAAGGTGGGGGAAATAGGAGGAGATCAAATCTGGAAGTGGATTTTAAAATGTCTAAAATGCCCTTTGGATTTAACATCAGTTGTCATTTGATAAAAATTACAGAAAATGTCATCATTTTGTTAAAAAATGTTAATGGTTTAAATTAGTCCCCATGTTTTTCTAAAAAATTTTGGGTTTGTATATATTAGATTATCACCCTACACACACACACATATATATATATATGGATAGGGTCACGTTCATGTGAGACCAAGTTGTTTCCGTGAGAACAACATTTTTTATATTACAGCAAAACAAAGTGAAGGTAAAATAAATTAAGCATTGATAGTAAAAACACTGTAAAAATGTTACGTTCATGGTGTTTTTTGATGTGAATGTTCGATTTTCATTTTGGCTGTGAAGGTTCGGGTTATATATTTTTTGCCTTCACAACATTTTCGCTGTGAAGGTTTCAGCTTTTTACCTTGTTTTGAAATTTTTTCTACGATAGTGTTTTTTTAGTATGAATATTCGAATTTTATTTACCTTCATGGTGTTTTGTTGTTAAGTTTTATACGTAATGTTAGTGTATAGTGTATATAGCCCGTGGGCTTGTGGCCTGTTAGGGTAAAAATCTACAATCGCACGACGACCAAATATAATCGTAAGACAAATGTTAGGACAATAATCCTGTATTAAGATAAGGTCCTGAGATAAAACCTAAGAGGACTATCGAACAAAGACCATTAAACATCGAACATATACATCGAATAAGTCGAACGATATCCACAATATCGTACGACAGTACTAACGAATAAATATACAAAGTTTATATGTTTGATGCAGGTAAGCTGATTATCATATCTAACAATTGCCCACCTTTGAGGAAATCGGAAATTGAGTACTATGCTATGCTTGTTGAAGATCATCACTACATCGAACAAGTCGTAAGTTATGTATCGTTCGACAGCATCAAGATCGACCGTTACAAGCAAGATTCTCGCAGCAGTTACAATCTGGACATTAACTCTCAGCAATACCGTTGGACAGTTACTCTCCAAGCATTAATTGAAGACAATAACGTTGGACGGTTACGATTCAATCATTAATGAACCACAATACCGTTAGACCGTTATTATCAAGCCACTATATAAGAAGAATCAAGCCAGCATTGCAACACACGAAGTCTATCCGAAGCTCACAAGTTCTATAATCATTATTCTAGAGAATCATCTGTAATTTACATTCGATTTCATAGTTCTCTCAGTTGTAATCGTACGATCAAAGCTGTATACTTGAAGGACATCACCCCTGATTGGTGATCATAGTGCCCTGTCGACTTATCTTTTAGGTCGACCGCAGGTTTTTTCCTCCGTCGTGAGGTTTTTCCTGCGTCATCAAATTATTCGTCTCATTTTACTTTTCCGCACTTATCATTGATTGTAATTTCTTTCTTTCGACGGTTAAGCCTCACACAAGTTTCTTACGACATCGAGTTGTGTAATTTTTTACATAAACAGTTTGGCGCCCACCGTGGGGCTCCGTTTTGAGAAAAATTTCATTCGGTGAAAAGTGCGCCTTGGTACTAACCTTTTCTTTGAGTTCTCTTTGAGCTATTTGCGCAGGACAATGGATAACGGATTCATAGCATCACTCCAACAACAATTGCAAGAGGCTAACAACGAAATTCAACGTCTTCGAGCTTTGCCAGGACCATCGATGACTATTCCAATGTCTATTCCTCCTCCATATCCTCCTCAACATCTAAGACCACCGCTTCGACCACAGTTCAATGCCTCAATGCCATTTTCAACTGTGAACCAACAATATAACAACGTACGACCATCTTTACCACAGTTTACACCACCAATACCTCATGGTCCGCCACCTATGCCTCGAGGTCCACCTTCTATGCCTCAAGGAGCACCCATGTTCACGTTCGAGCCTTTTTCCCAACAAATTCCTATTCCTGGTCATATACCCACAGCTGCTAGTTCCACCATTCATACGACAATACCACCCAGTACTGGAATCCCTTCTAGTTGTATTCCAACAAACCCAATAAACGTTGAAGACCCTCTGAACGTACGACTGAAATCCCTGGAAGAACAAAATCAAAAATTGTTCGCGTTACTCACAAAGCTACCTGGAGCAGCAGTACCCGTCGAAGTCGAACCTAAAACTGGATTTCAGGCTTCACCGTTCGTTGATGAATTAGCTCTTGTTGACGTTCCTAAGAAATATACTATACCAGCTTTCGCAACAAAATATTCTGGAATCACAGATCCGGTCGAACATATAGCACAGTACAAGCAACTTATGTGGACAGTTCCTATACCGGCGCAATATCAAGAAGTCTGCATGTGCAAAAGCTTTGGATCAACTTTAACAGGAGCAGCATTACAATGGCTTATTAACTTAAAGCCAAAGAGTATTGGATCATTTGCAGAATTGGTGAACCAGTTCACTCGACAATTTGCTAGCAGTCGTAAGATGGAGAAGCAAACCAGCGACCTGTACTATATCGTACAGAAATCTGGAGAAACAATCCGCGACTACTTCAACAGATTCAATGCAGCAATGATTGAAATAAAAAATTGCGACGTGAAAACAGCAATCGAGGCATACAAGCGTGGATTAGAAGATTCCTCTGGATTATATCTGGAATTAACGAAATATCCACCAGAAAACTTCGACGACGTACGAGCTAGAACACTAGCTTTCATGAGAATAGAAGATGATGCTCTCTTTCGACGAAAGCCTTCCGCAGAAAAGAAACCTCTTGGTGCTCAAAAACACGACTTTAAGCATAAAAGAGTAAACAAGATTGGAAATCCTCGATACGAGTCGAAAACTCGACCAAGCAAAGGTACTGTTAAAATACGATATCCAGAGTTATCTACTTACAATTTTGCAGGTACATCGAAAGATTTGGTGGACTCGCTACGAAAGATTGATGCAAACGTACGATGGCCGAAGAAATCTGATAAACCAAGCAAAGACAAAGATCAGAACAGATGGTGCGATTTCCACGACGATCATGGTCATACGACGGATGAATGCATCAGTTTAAAGAAGGAGATTTCATATTTGAAATCTAAGGGGCATCTAAAAGGCCTCATCCCAGAAGAACAAGGACGACCAGCGTCACCAGTTCATACAAAAGTCATAAACTGCATCACTGGAGGATCAGAAGTTTGTGGACTTACATATTCAGCTGCAAAGCGACATGCACGAGATGGTCCAAGCGAACATCCAATCCCTGGAGAAGCCAAATCAAAGACAGAAAAAGAGCTTGATGCAATGGCAATCACGTTCGACCAAGACGACACACAGGGGGTCCATCATAAACATCATGACGCTCTAGTCATACAGTTGACAATCGGAAACTGTTCGACTAAGAGAATATTGATTGATGGAGGTAGTTCGGCTAACGTTATTTTTGCAGATACTCTTAGAGTCATGGGAATCGAACAGTCAGAAATCGTACGACGAAGTACTACTCTGATTGGATTCAATGGAGACCCGATGAACACCCTCAGAGAAATCATTTTGCCTGTCTACGCCAAAGGCATCAACAAACAAACAAAGTTCAATGTTGTGGACTGCCAATCAGCTTACAATGTTATTCTTGGAAGACCCTGGATCCATGAGATGAAAGCAATTCCTTCGACGTACCACCAGAAGATTAAATTTCCTTCTCCATGGGGAATTCAAGAAATTGCTAGTGAGAACAAAATCGCACGAGAATGTTACAAGATTACGATGAAGACAAAGTCGCAGGACATCTAGCAATTACAGAGCCAGGATGAGAGGAAATCGAACGACGATCTTCGGCTAGAAGAAGTCGTCCTTGATCCTGAACATCCTGATCGAAAAGTCTTTGTAGGAGCCTCGCTCCCCCCTGACATAAAAAGTACGATTATATCTTTTTTGCAGGAACATTCAGACTGTTTTGCATGGTCGCACGAAGATATGGTCGGAATAGATCCAAGCATTATATCGCACAAATTGAACGTGGATCCTACGTTCAAACCCATTAAGCAGAAACGTCGCAAGTTCGCGCCTGAAAGAAATAAAGTGATCAATGATGAAGTTGACAATCTACTTAAAACAGGGAAGATCCGAGAAGTCAAATATCCAGAATGGTTGGCTAATGTGGTCGTCGTACAAAAGAAGAACGGAAAATGGCGAGTCTGCATTGATTTCACGGATCTAAACAAAGCTTGTCCAAAAGATCCTTTTCCTTTACCTCATATCGACGCCATGGTTGACGCGACAGCAGGACATGAATTGTTGACATTCATGGACGCATATTCAGGATACAACCAAATATTGATGCACACGGACGACCAGGAGAAGACTGCATTCATGACAGACAAAGGCATATACTGTTACAAAGTTATGCCATTTGGTCTCAAGAATGCAGGATCAACATATCAAAGATTGGTTAACATGATGTTCAAGGAACATCTTGGTCGAACGATGGAAGTTTATATCGACGACATGCTTGTGAAATCAGAACGTTCGATCGATCACGTTGCACATTTAAAGCAATCCTTCGATATCCTACGACAATACAAGATGAAGCTCAATCCAACAAAATGTTCCTTCGGAGTACGAGCAGGAAAATTCTTGGGGTACTTGGTCACGCAACGCGGAATCGAAGCAAGTCCAGAACAAGTCAAAGCTATCGTCGAGATACAATCTCCAAGGAATGTCAAAGAAGTCCAGAAGTTAACAGGACGAGTGACAGCTTTAACCCGATTTATTTCACGATCATCGGATAAATGCCATTTGTTCTATAATGTCCTACGAAAGAATCAAGGCTTCTTATGGACAGACGAACATGAGAAAGCTTTGCAAGAACTGAAGCAATATATGACATCACCTCCACTGCTGACAAAACCAGTCGAAGGAGAAAGTCTACAGTTGTACTTGGCAGTGAGCAAAAATGCGACGAGTGCAGTACTTGTGCGAGAAGAAGATCAACGACAACAACCAATTTATTATGTCAGCAAATCTTTCCTCGACGCAGAAACCAGGTACACATCGATGGAAAAATTGCTACTAGGTCTTATGACGGCAGCAAAGAAGCTAAGGCATTACTTCGAGTCACATCATATCATTGTTGTGACCAATTATCCACTCAAGACGGTGCTTCGCAAACCAGAATTGACAGGACGACTAGCCAAATGGAGCATTTATCTCAGTGGGTTCGACATTGAATTTAAACCTAAGACGGCCATCAAATCGCAAGTACTAGCAGATTTTTGGCAGAATTTTCTCCAGGATTGGAACCCACGACGTGCGACGAAGTTGTGATGATTTCAGACAACCAGCCTTGGATACTCTACGTTGATGGTTCCTCGAACGTACGAGGATGTGGGTTAGGTATTGTCTTAAAATCATCACAAGGGGGAAATATAGTATACTCCGTACGATGCGAATTCAAAGCCACAAACAATGAAGCAGAATATGAAGCTTTGATCGCAGGACTGGATATTGCTCTTAGACTGGGGGCAAAACAGTTGCACGTTCGAAGCGATTCTTTATTGGTCGTAAACCAAGTAAATGGAGATTGTCAAGCAAAAGACTCAAAAATGATGAGTTATCTCAAAGCCGTGAAAGATCGAATCGCACGATTTGAACAGTTCCTGATCGAGCAAATACCAAGAGATCTAAATATGCAAGCGGACGCACTGGCCAATCTGGGATCTGCATTTCATGATCCGTTCATGGAAAATATCCCAATACTTCATCTCACAACACCAACAATTGCGACAAATGATGAAGTACAGATGAACGAAGAAATTTACAATTGGTCGCTCGACATATGGAACTACCTCAAGCACGACCAATTACCCGAAGATAAAATGGAAGCTCGAAAGACAAGGTCGAAAGCTTCAAAATATACGATTTTTGAAGATCAACTTTATCGAAGATCCACGACAGGACTTCTTCTACGATGCGTCACAAATAAGGTACAAATCAATCGAATTCTCCAAGAGATGCACGACGGAGAATGTGGAAATCACGCAGGGGGCAGAAGTCTTGCTAGTCGAATCTCACGACAAGGTTACTATTGGCCTACTCTACGAGAAGATGCCATAACATACGTCCAACGATGCGACGCATGTCAAAGACATTCGAGTATGGTCCATCGACCATCTGAACCTTTACATTCCGTTCTAGTTCCATGGCCCTTCATGCGATGGGGAATGGACATCGTGGGAAAATTACCTCCAGCCCCTGGACAAAAAGTCTATCTACTCGTACTCACCGATTACTTCTCGAAATGGATAGAAGCTGGTGCTTTCTCACAGGTCCGAGATAAAGAAGTCATATCTTTCATTCAGAAAAACATCATTTATAGATTCGGGGTACCAGCTGAAATCATGTGCGACAACGGCTCACAATTTATAAGTGATAAGACTCGTACGTTCTGTGAAAAACGAGGAATCAAATTAATCACTTCAACTCCGAGATATCCACAATCTAACGGGTTAGCAGAGTCGAGCAACAAAGTCATCATCAATTCAATCCGAAAGAGGTTGAAAGGAGCAAAAGGAAAATGGGTAGAAGAATTGCCATCTGTCCTATGGGCAAATCGTACGACACCTAGAGCATCAACCGGACAAACTCCGTATTCTCTGGTATATGGATGCGAAGCAGTCTTGCCAATCGAAGCTCAAATACCAACTGCCAGAAGTCGCACATATGATCAAAATGCAATAAATTTATCTTACGATCTTGACGCCTTAGAAGAAATCCGAGAAAAGGCATTACGAACGATGGCTGCACAAAAAGGAATTGTCGAAAGACACTTCAACAAAAAGGTAAAGGCAAAAATTTTTCAAGTTGGAGATTATGTCTTACGACATGTGTTTCAAAACACACAAGAGCCAAACGCTGGAAAACTTTCCATCAAATGGGAAGGACCTTACGTAATTTCCAAAGTTATCGGAAATGGAGCATACAGACTTACGACTATGGAAGGTATGGAAATCCCACGAAGCTGGAACGCCCATCACCTCAAAAGGTATTATTTCTAAACCTATTTACATACGATTTATTCCTTATCCATTACTGACTTAAGCATCGGAGCGCCGTTGGCTAAGCCAACGGCCACCCCTTAGTCATCCTTTTTCGCAGGTATCGCACGATAAATCGCATGGATCGCACGATTAACGCAAGTATCGCACGACTTAAATGCATGCTTATCGCAAGAATCGCACGACAAAAATCGCATGGATCGCAAGAAAACTGCTATAACGCACGATTATGTCGCAAGAGCGCGAGTCAACTCGCCAGTCGCACGAATACTCTCATGAGTACAAAAGAAACGTTTCTATAAATCAGTCTAAGGACTTTAAAAAACAAATGCATGCAAAAACACAAGACAAAAAGCTAAAACGCACGATACATGCTACAAACGCACGATACAAATTATAACACACGAACACAAAGCTAAGGCATAAGATAAAAAGCTAGAACGCACGATATTCAATCAAAATTTCTTTCATTAAACATTTTTTTAAAATGGCAGAGTACAAAAAAAGAAAGAAATTCTACGATTACAAAGATTAAAACTACTCTAAAGGAGCGTTGGTAGCAGGTGGATCTACGACAGGAGCCTCTTCAGTCTCTTCAGGATGTGCAGGAACGGATCCAGAGGTTTCAGGAACCTCCTCCTCGACACCTGCATCCTCGACATCCGCAGGCTTTTCTTCATCCAGGCCTTTTAGATCCTCCTCGTCAAGAAGGTCTTCAGAACCCATCACCTGAACGAAAGAGGCCACTTCGTCCTTTGCCATCTGAGAGGTGATAGTCCCAGCGGCTATTCGTCGCATGACCGCAGTACGTGCGACCACGCGAACCAAGGCAGCGTCCTCTTCCAGTTCTTGGATCTTGGACGATAGAGCTTCTTCCCTCTCAGCTTTCCCTCGTCGAACAACCAGCAGCTCTTTCTCCAACTCCTTGGTGTGGTCCAAGGCCAACTTCAGCCGTTCCCGCTGTTGAACTTGGAATTGCTCGCTGAGTTCCAGCTTGGATTCCAAATCCCCAATTTGAACCGACTTGGCATTAACCTCGTCGGTCAATTGGACCAGCTTCTTTTTGGCCTTGTCGGCCTCTTTCCTGGCCACCTTAGCATCATTCTGGCTCGCCGCCATTTCTTCCTTGATCTTAGCCATCCGAGTATGGAGGCTAAGACTGGTTTGGAGAGCCTACAAGAAGAAAAAAGAAAGGATTAAAAACTGTACAAGAAAAATAAAAGTAAAATCGTACGACAGAGACTTACCAAGAAGGAGATACCCGCGATGGAGGCGTCAAGGTCTTCGATGTCGGCCTCCTCCATACGCGCCTTCTGAGCAGGGACGTGAAACTGCTCCAGGACAGGGAAAGTGGCCGCCGTCCTGATCACGTCGTCCACCATGAAGTCAGAAGGGATCTGGATCGTCATGGTCGTAAGACCAGACCCTTCTTTCTCCTTGCCCTTGTCAACCTTCGACACAGGAGGTTGGCTGGACGCACCCTCTCCCTTTGCAGGAGGGGCATAGCTAAGAGGGATAGCCTCTATCCCACCTTCAGCCTTTCGCTTGGCATCCTTAGGTGGGGTATCCAAAGAAACGTACGATGATCGCGTACGTTTAGCCACTAAACCCTCTTGGGCCGCAGCCTTCCTTTTAGCAGCACGAGCAGCTGCTTCCATCGTCGACGCCTTCTTAGAAGCCGAGCCTATACAAAAGAGGAAAATTAGAATCTAAAAAAGGTTACTACAAACTTTAACAATAACGTAAGATACTTACCTTCCATCTCTGCCTCTTCGATCACCTGCACCTCAGGTTCAACGTCACTTTCGTCACCGCCCTTCGATGTCCTATACGTGCGATCCGTCACACTATAGCTGAGGAAGTGCGAGATCAACTCGGTTGATTCTTCGGTAGTCTCGAACGTAAAGCTGACAGCTGCAAAAAGAAAAACATACGATTAGTATTGAAAAATAAATAAAAGCACAATAATGAGTAACAAACGTCCAAATTACCATTGGAATTCCATTCAGGAACGACCCAAGACTCATCAGCGACCGAAGACGTCTGGACGAAGACGTAACGAGACTTCCACCCTCGATCATTCACTTGCGTGCGATGAACAAGCATGGTGTCATTCCTACCCTTAGGAAAACAACCCATAACGGTTATAGGGCAGTTTCGTCACGTTGTAGGCAGAGAGAAGGTCGTCTACAGAGAAGGCACGACGACCCCAATCCTTGGTCACCCGTTCGATTACCAGGATGACGCGCCAGAACTGGGGCATCAACTGTCCCGGAGACAAACTAAAGCGAGTCATAAACGCCCTCGCCAAAGGAGAGTAAGGCCATCGAAATCCGATCTTAAACGGATATTCGAACAGGGCAAAAAACCCCGTCGGGGTATCCGCAGGCCGGATCTCTCCGGCCACTCTTATTTGAGCACCCTCTGGTAACCCTGTCAGTTCCCTCAACTCTCCTACTTCTAGACTTTTCGTAATCGAACTCCTAACTTCCGACGACATAATGAAATCTAGTCGATTTAAACTATTTCTCAAACGGGCGAACCTAAGATTATCTAAACCTCTATTACTCTTATTTGCTATTGATTTCAGACGCATGAAACAGGGAAGAAGAAGGTACCTTATAAAGCCTAGTCGCACGAAATCTTTGCCAAAAAATAGTCGGATTACGATCTTGTGAATCGGAACGAAAATTAGAGAAGATTTTGTAAAATCTTTCCTTCCTCTGAATACTTATATTTATAGCAACTACAATCCAAGATAATCACGCCATGAATCAACAGTTAGCCGTTAGAAAGAACACGCGTCCAGGATAACGGCTAGTTGACGGCTAGATAACGGCTATTTTCTTAACGATAATTCGACCGTTTACCAACATATTTTTACTCTTTGTCCAGCGAATTAAAGATTTAGATAAAATTAGAATTATTTTCTAAATCTTGGGGGCAAATTGTTAGGGTAAAAATCTACAATCGCACGACGACCAAATATAATCGTAAGACAAATGTTAGGACAATAATCCTGTATTAAGATAAGGTCCTGAGATAAAACCTAAGAGGACTATCGAACAAAGACCATTAAACATCGAACATATACATCGAATAAGTCGAACGATATCCACAATATCGTACGACAGTACTAACGAATAAATATACAAAGTTTATATGTTTGATGCAGGTAAGCTGATTATCATATCTAACAATTGCCCACCTTTGAGGAAATCGGAAATTGAGTACTATGCTATGCTTGTTGAAGATCATCACTACATCGAACAAGTCGTAAGTTATGTATCGTTCGACAGCATCAAGATCGACCGTTACAAGCAAGATTCTCGCAGCAGTTACAATCTGGACATTAACTCTCAGCAATACCGTTGGACAGTTACTCTCCAAGCATTAATTGAAGACAATAACGTTGGACGGTTACGATTCAATCATTAATGAACCACAATACCGTTAGACCGTTATTATCAAGCCACTATATAAGAAGAATCAAGCCAGCATTGCAACACACGAAGTCTATCCGAAGCTCACAAGTTCTATAATCATTATTCTAGAGAATCATCTGTAATTTACATTCGATTTCATAGTTCTCTCAGTTGTAATCGTACGATCAAAGCTGTATACTTGAAGGACATCACCCCTGATTGGTGATCATAGTGCCCTGTCGACTTATCTTTTAGGTCGACCGCAGGTTTTTTTCCTCCGTCGTGAGGTTTTTCCTGCGTCATCAAATTATTCGTCTCATTTTACTTTTCCGCACTTATCATTGATTGTAATTTCTTTCTTTCGACGGTTAAGCCTCACACAAGTTTCTTACGACATCGAGTTGTGTAATTTTTTACATAAACATGGCCCATTCCTCTTTCTTTACATTGTATATATAGATTAGGGTTTCTATTTGCTTTCTTGTAACACACATTTTCTCTTTATCAATATACGGCTAATCTTTGGTCTCTCGTGTGTTCATCTTTAATCGCTCACAGCTCACCGATTCTAACATGGTATCAGAGCATTAGGTTGCTCTCTATCGATTCCGTCGCTTCCGTATCGTCATCATCGCCGTCATATCGCCGCCACCGTCATATCGCCGCCGCCATCGTCACTTCCGTCGTATCGTACTCATCGTCGCTCTTTCGTCGTCATCACAATCATCACCGCTGATTGTGTTGTTTCCGCCACCATCACCGTCGCTACCATCGATCGTGTTACCGCCGATCGCATCACCGCCACTTGCCGTCTTAGTTCTTTTTGCCATACTTGCTACCATACGAAACCCTAGATCGAAACGAAACCCAAGTCGTTTTCCAAGTCAATACGAAACCCAAGTCGTTTCCCAAGTCGATACGAAACCCAAGTTGTTTCCCAAGTCGAAACCCAAGTCGTTTTCCAAGTCGGTTTCCCAAGTCGAAACCCAAGTCGAAACCCAAGTCGTTTCCCAAGTCGAAACCCAAGTCGTTTTCCAAGTCGGTTTCCAAGTCGAAACCCAAGTCGTTTCCCAAGTCGAAACCCAAGTCGTTTTCCAAGTCGGTTTCCCAAGTCGAAACCCAAATCGTTTCCCAAGTCGAAACCCAAGTCGTTTCCCAAGTCGAAACCCAAGTCGTTTTCCAAGTCGGTTTCCAAGTCGAAACCCAAGTCGTTTCCCAAGTCGTTTTCCAAGTCGTTTTCCAAGTCGAAACCCAAGTTTATCTATCCCAAGTCGAGTTTCCCAAGTCCAAGTCTAGCTTCCCAAGTCCAATTTCCCAAGTCCAAGTCCAGTTTCCCAAGTCCCAAGTCCAGTTTCCCAAGTCCGCCACTTTTGAAACCCAATAACCTACTAATCAATGGCACCCAATCTCACTCATGCTACCGGATCATCCACTTCAAATGGAGCAGTGTCACTAGATCCATTACGTAAAGTTGCACTGATGCAACTCCTGCGTCAAAATCAACATCTCATGCAACTTTTGTTGCATCGACAACTTATGCAACAACTAATGTCATGGACTATGGGCATGCATTCTACGCGATCGTCTACGTTGGGCAATTTCTGGATTTTTGACTCTGGCTGCTTTAACCATATGTCACCGTATCCTGCCGGTTTTATCACTAAGCAGCCATCTCAGCATCCAACTGTTCGCACAGCGGACCTTACTCCCAAGCCTGTACTATTCAGTGGGAATTTCTCTACTGACACGATTCAGTTACCCGATGTACTGCACGTACCAGGACTAGCGATAGGGCTAGTCTCACTCACCCAACTTCAGGAAATGGGTCTACTAATATCTTTTGATTTCTGGTTGTGTTATACAGGACCCAAAGACAAAGCAGATTCTTGGAAAAGGCCGTAGAGTTGGACGGACCCTTGAAGTTGTCTACCTTCGCTTACCTTTGTCTTCGTCATACACAAACCTTACTGCGTCAGTTTCCACAATTCCTTCTCTTGATCTCTGGCATGCTCGCCTAGGACACTTGTCATCAGCAAGAATAAAGCTATTAGCTAACTCTGGCCTTCTAGGTAACATCACTTCCAATGAAGTTTCCTGTTTGTCCTGTAAACTTGGCAAACACCATGCTCTACCTTTTGAACTCAATGACTATACATCTATTTCTGCCTTTGATCTTATCCATTCCGACGTATGGGGACCAGCACCACATCCATCCATGGGTGGTTGTAGGTACTTTGTTATCTTCGTTGATGATCACACACGTTTCACATGGATTTATCTTATGAAACGTCGATCAGAACTACCTCAGATTTATATTACCTTTGCCCGCATGATACAAACTCAATTCTCAAAACCCATAAAGATTCTTCGAGCCGATAACGCTATGGAATACAAAGAATCTTCTCTCATCGCCTTCCTTCGATCTCAAGGTACTATCTCTCAGTACTCTTGTCCAGGTACTTCTCCCCAAAATGGTCGTGCTGAACGCAAACATAGGCACATCCTTGACACTATTCGTACCCTGCTGATTTCTGCCAAATGTCCAGAACATTTTTGGGGTGAAGCTGCCTTCACTGCTGTCTACACCATTAATCGACATCCAACTCCCACTCTTCATAACAAGTCTCCTTATGAGGCTCTTCATGGCATCACCCCTGCATATGAACTCTTAAAAGTGTGGGGTTGTGCATGTTTTGTTCAGTTACAACCTCATGAGCATACCAAACTTCAACCTCGTTCCCGTCTTTGTTTTTTTCTTGGTTATGGGGTTGAGCACAAAGGATATCGTTGTTGGGATCCTATCTCCAAACATCTGCGCATATCTCGCAATGTCACATTTTGGGAACATGTTCCCTTCTACACCATGCCAAAGTCGAACTCTGAAACACCTACCTCTACTGTTCCTTTCTTTACAGATTCATCTGTTTCCCTAGACCTACCATCTCCCGTTCCTACTCCAACTTCAGAAGCTCCAACACCTGTGGCTTCTCCTATCCCATCTACACATATACCTCCTCCATCTACAACTATTTCTCCTGATCATGTTCCTCCTACTCAACCATCCGTACCATCTCAACAGTCTTCCTCTGAGTCATCTGTGGAGTCTACGGATCCTGGACCATCATCATCAGAGAATGTACGACGTTCAAACCGGGTAAGGCAAGTACCTTCACACCTTCGTGATTATCATTGCTATGCCACTTTACTATCCAATCATGAACCAACTTCCTACAAGGAAGCCTCTTCGAGTTCTCATTGGCAGGCAGCTATGCAAGAGGAACTTCAAGCTCTTGCCAAGGCACAAACATGGGATTCTGTCCCTCTTCCTCATGGAAAAAGACCCATTGGCTCTAAATGGGTCTTCAAGATCAAGACAAAGTCAGATGGTTCAATTGATCGGTACAAAGCACGTCTTGTTGCAAAGGGCTTTAATCAGGAGTATGGCATTGATTATGAGGAGACTTTTGCTCCTGTCGCTCGTGTCACATCTGTTCGCAGTCTACTTGCCATTGCTGCCACGAAACATTGGCCTCTCTTTCAGATGGATGTCAAGAATGCATTCTTGAATGGCGAATTATCAGAAGAAGTCTATATGACTCCTCCTCCTGGTGTTTCTCTTTCTCCTGGACATGTCTGTCGACTTCGCAAAGCCCTCTATGGACTCAAACAAGCTCCTCGGGCTTGGTTTGAGAAATTCAGCAATACGGTCCTCTCCTTGGGCTTCTCTACGAGTAACTATGATTCCGGTTTGTTCACTCGCACTACTGATTCTGGTACGATCCTACTTCTCCTCTATGTGGATGACATGATCATTACAGGGAGTGA
Organism: Centaurea solstitialis; assembly: GCA_030169165.1. Taxonomy (NCBI): domain Eukaryota; kingdom Viridiplantae; phylum Streptophyta; class Magnoliopsida; order Asterales; family Asteraceae; genus Centaurea; species Centaurea solstitialis. The sequence continues at coordinate 7,402,564 of CM058042.1, forward strand.
CACTACCGGCATCGCTCATCTCAAACAATCTCTCAGTTCTAGTTTTGAGATGAAAGATTTGGGTCTGTTACACTATTTTCTTGGGCTTGAAGTCTTATCAGATACTGCAGGCACTTATCTCTGTCAAGCCAAGTACACTTCGGATCTTCTCTCCAGAGCTGGCATTACCGACAACAAGGTGGCTTCTACACCCTTGGAACACAATCTTCATCTGGCACCGAATGCCGGTCCTCCGTTACGAGATCCTACATTGTATCGTCAATTGGTGGGGTCCCTTGTCTATCTTACAGTCACTCGGCCTGATATTGCTTATGCAGTTCACACAGTTAGCCAGTTTATGTCTGCTCCATGCTCTGATCATTATGCAGCTGTTCTACGCATCCTACGGTACCTGAAAGGCACTATGTTTCACGGCCTATTTTTCTCCTCCACATCCTCGTTAATTCTACGAGGATTCTCTGATGCCGACTGGGACAGTGATATCACTGATCGTCGTTCCACTACAGGGTATTGCTTTTTTCTTGGGGATTCTCTCATTTCTTGGCGCAGCAAGAAGCAATCTCTTACCTCTCGTTCCAGTACTGAAGCTGAGTATCGAGCCCTCGCTGACACTTCTCAAGAACTCATCTGGCTCCGCTAGCTACTTTCTGACATGGGCGCGCCTCAGCTGTCACCGACACCTCTTTGGTGTGACAACACCAGTGCCATTCAAATCGCTCACAATGATGTATTTCATGAGCGAACGAAACATATTGAGATAGACTGCCATTTTGTTCGACAACATGTGGTACTCAAGACCATTCAACTCCAACCTGTTTCTACTACTGATCAGCCGGCAGATATCTTCACCAAAGCTCACCTTCCAGGACGTTTTCGTGAACTTGTTTCCAAACTCAATCTGGGTCACTCTTCCCCCGATTGAGTTTGAGGGGGGGTGTTAGTGTATAGTGTATATAGCCCGTGGGCTTGTGGCCCATTCCTCTTTCTTTACATTGTATATATAGATTAGGGTTTCTATTTGCTTTCTTGTAACACACATTTTCTCTTTATCAATATACGGCTAATCTTTGGTCTCTCGTGTGTTCATCTTTAATCGCTCACAGCTCACCGATTCTAACACGTAAAATCTTGGTCTCACGTGATCTCACGAGGTATCACGAAAACAGTTTGGTCTCACGTGAACCTAAGTCTATATGAGTAAGTGTAATGATATACAAATTTGATCATATATGATTAAACACATAATACTTTAAATTAATAGTTCACTTAGTCTTGTTTGAATAAAATCTAATACGTGAATGATACAAGAGGCCTACAGAAAGTTGTAATGACACAAAATTGGTTGTTGTAGAGGTTAAAGCGATGACAACCAACAAGTTATCGATATAGTCCAAATAAAAGACAATAAACGGTTGCTAGGCAACGTGTTTTTTGTGACAAACTACTGCAAAAAATTATGTGATTGACCTCCTATGTAACAACCCTTCATTTTCTAATAGTGTAACATTAATTAAAATAATGTCAATCCAACCTCAAGTCAACAATTTCAAGTTTGGGTATGAGTTAATGGATAAAAACACCCTTACAAGTTACAACTAAGATTAATTAAAACTACAAGTCTGAATGGAAAATATATTACGACTCTCTTCTATCGCCTCTAGCTCAAGCTATCTCTTTTCCCTTCCTTGAAGCCCCACTAGTCGGCTTCCGTGGAAAAATGTTTAATTTGTATGATAATGAGGGTTAGACTAGAGTCTAGTGAGTTCCCTCGAAACCATCATCACACCATCAAATGCCACAGTTTATAAAAACCAAGAATTTCAGTAAATCATGTGAATTATTATTTATGAGACACACAACACACGTAATCGGTCTATGACATGGGTCATGCATACTAGTGAGAGCATTTTAGGCTCACACCTGCCCAATTTGGGTCACACCTCCCATTATTTTAACCAATACATGCCCACCCCGAATGCACACTCACACTCCACATGTATAATCATGATCATATAAAAGAATTGTACTGAAATTTGTTGCAGAAAGAGTATTGCGTAAATTAGAGCATTTATGAAAAATGTACGTCTAAGTGAGAGAAACTCACCTGGTTGCACAAAATTTCAGATAAACCCAAACTGACGATCTCACAGTTGGCCTATAGTCGTCCCAAAAGAAAAGGCTAATAAGATTCCACGGAACTTGTATAGGGAGCCTATACAGGGAACTACTCTTCCTAGGAACCAGCTTTCCAAGAGAGGGTATTTGCTGGTTTTTCTAACCCAGAACCCTCAATGCATACACTAATAAAGACCATTTCTAAGCCTTTTACTCACTGGTTAATTCCTCAATCAACTCATAAGTTGGAGCATTTTCATCTATTTAATTTAATATAAAAAAGTAAATAAATTTAAACTTTTGATGTATAAGATTAACGATTTTGATGGATTAACAAGATTAACAAAAGGAGACCCTTTATATATTTACATACACACTCTCACGCATATAGGGTAAGTTTAAATGAATAACTCATCTTTTCTTACGAACGTGAGAACAACCAACAGTTCTAAATAATCTATTCTTGATGTTATATTCTTCATTATGAATAATGCATGAATATTCATCTTCGTTATTCCTGCTGTGTGTTATATGTGGCATACTCTGGTTTCTTCATGTTAGCAATAATTATACATAAACATGAGTTATACCTTATGAATGTGATGAAGGTGACAAAGCCTAGATATGTACCTTCACTTGGTTTTGTGAAGACAATAACCTTTACACTAATGATTGAAATGCAATGGAGTGGATTTAAAATCCAAATCCCCCAAATACATTCTATTTTCGCTAATCGAACGGGACCTTAAAGATTTTGATTCTAGCTAGGACCAAAGAATCTAGACGAACAAATAAGAATAAAGATATAGCAATAATTTCATGTGGTCCTTTATATTTACCATTTAAAACTGGAGGCAAAGAAAACTTGTAAAGATATGTTATATTTTATCAATTTGTCAATAAAATATTAATAAATATAAATTCTCCTTTTCGATTGTATCTCAATAATTTATTATAATAGTTGCATTATTTTTATTAGGTTAATTATAATATTCTTTCGTTGTGGATTGATGTAGACTAAGATAAAATTGTTTAAATCTTCAAATTCATGGAATAAGATTTGTATGGTTTTATTTTTGTTATGTTGGACTCTGAAATTGTTCTGTTAACCCCCCACCCCCCCCCCCCCCCAGGTGCACCACAAGCCGGAGGCATTTTTGTTATTTTAACTTTTTATCTAATAACATTTTAATTGTAAATTTTTTAATACTATTGATAGTTTTTCTTATACGGGCGGATTTTTAGATTAGGATAATTCTTTTTTCTTTTTGTAATGTAAAACACTTGTACTCTGCAAAGATTTGAGCAATGAATGAATTGTATTCATGTTATCAACCTATTTATACAAGAAATGTGAAAAAGCTACAGCAGAAAATTAACTCCTAATGAGCATAAAAACAATAATATTCACATAAGAAAGGAAACTAATACCTATAATACAAGGAAATTGATCTAATTGATATAAATTGATTGACTTGTAATCCCTGTAATCAAGTGTTGATTGATCTTGTAATCCCTCTAATCAAGTTTTGATTGATATGGCAATCAATGCTTGATTGTATGTTGACAACCCCCCTCAAGTTGGAGGGGGAAAGGAGATATCTTGAACGCCCAACTTGCCAAGTAGTCGATGAAATGTATCCGCCCCAAGTGGTTTGGTGAAGATGTCTGCCAACTGCTCACGTGAACGTACAAAGGATGGTGTAATTAGACCAGATTGAATTTTTTCACGGACGAAATGACAATCAAGTTCAATATGTTTGGTGCGTTCGTGGAACACTGGGTTTGAAGCAATGTGAATGGCAGCTTGGTTATCACAGTAAACTGGGATCGGTTGGGAGATTGGGAGTCCAAGATCTTGAAGGAGATAACATAACCACTGTAATTCAGATGTGAGTCCAGCAAGAGATCTATATTCTGCTTCAGCAGATGAACGTGAGATAGTGGGTTGTTTTTTAGTTTTCCAAGAAATTGGGCTAGAACCAAGCATGACAAAGTAACCAGTGGTTGAGCGACGAGTAGTAGGACATCTAGCCCAATCTGAGTCGGAATATCCAACTAAAGAAAGAGAACTAGATGAAGAAAGAAAGAGACCCTTGCCGACGGTACCTTTTAGATAACGAAGAACACGTTTAGCTGCATCAAAATGAGCAGAATGAGGATTTTGCATAAATTGACTAAGGGTATTTACGGCATACTGAATATCAGGTCGAGTTACCGTAAGGTAAAGAAGACGACCAACTAGGAGTCGGTAGATAGTTGGATCAGAAAGAGGAGTCCCATCGGTAGGCTTTAAGTGAAGGTGTTGGTCCATAGGAAATGGAGACGGTCGAGAACCAGTCATACCAACATCAGATAGGATATCAAGGACATATTTTCGTTGACATAGAAAAATGCCTTTGTTGGAGCGTGAAACCTCAATCCCTAAGAAGTAGCGAAGGGTGCCAAGGTCTTTGATGGAGAAAGATTGAGCAAGAAACCTTTTAATCTTAGAAATAGCCGTGTCATTGTTTCCAGTAATGATTATATCGTCGACATAGACGAGAATAAACACAGAGGTATTGTCACGGTGATATGTGAAAAGACTATAATCAGAAACAGATTGATGAAAACCATGATTGATAAGAGTCGAAGAAAATTTTGAAAACCATTGACGGGAAGCTTGTTTGAGCCCGTAAATAGATTTGTTTGATTTGCAAACCCGGGTATCACCTTTAGAGGAGAAACCGGGAGGAAGTTTCATATAAACTTCTTCATTTAGATCACCTTGGAGGAATGCATTATTGACGTCAAGTTGATGAAGAGACCAATTTTTAATTGACGCAATAGAAAGAAGAAGGCGTACCGTGACAAGTTTAGCCACGGGCGCGAAGGTGTCATGGTAATCTACGCCTTCAACCTGGGTGTATCCTTTGGCTACAAGCCGTGCTTTGTAACGTTCAATTGAGCCATCAGAATGATATTTGATTTTGAAAACCCATTTACTACCGATCGCGGTTTTATTAGGGGGGAGTGAACATAAAGACCATGTTTTATTGGTTTCGAGAGCATGAATTTCTTTTGCCATAGCTTCACGCCATTTGATGGATTTTACGGCTTGGGTGTAAGATCGTGGTTCATCATTTTGAATGATGTTGGAGAGAAGAGTACGATGAGTCTTACGGAAGCAAGATAAAGAGAAATAATCCGCTAAAGGAAAAGCGGTAGAAGAAGATACATGATTACAAACATAATCCTTCAAATAAGAAGGAGGACGCCTAACACGGGGTGGATCATGACTTGGTAATGGTTGATTATCATTGACAGGAAGGGTATAATCAGATTGAGATGAAGGAGTGGTACTTTGTTCTCGAACCGGTGAAGCGGGTTGAGACTCCTGTAGTTGATGTCATAGGATCAGAAGGTGCATTATTCTCCTTGGGTAACGAATGATCAATAATGTCTACATCACTAAGAGGTGTGATAGAGATTGAGTGGTTAGGTGATGGCAAAGGTATATCGTGATATGGAAAGACAGATTCATGAAAGATGACATCACGTGATACATATATGCATCGTGTTTTCATGTCATAAACTCAATATCCTTTTTGCCCAAATGGATAACCAACAAATATTCCAGGTTTAGCTCGTTCATCAAATTTATGATGAATGTGCATGTTTTTAGCAAAACATAGGCAACCAAAAACCCTTAGAGAAGAGTAAGATGGAGCGGTACCGACTAGAACTTGGTGAGGGGACCGATATTGAAGCACTGGTGTAGGAAGTTTGTTTATAAGAAATGTTGCAGTAAGGATACACTCTCCCCAAAAGGAGAGTGGTAGATTGGCTTGAAAACGTAATGCTCGAGCAACATCGAGGAGATGCCGATGCTTTCGTTCAACAATCCCATTTTGTTGGGGAGTCGCAACACAACTACGTTGGTGAATAATTCCATGTTCATGGAACCAAGCTTGCATTTTCTTGGAAAGGAATTCGGTTCCGTTGTCGGAACGAATTGCTTGTAATTGAGGTAGAAAAATTCCTCCTTCTCCAGAATTGATTTGTGATATGCGAGTCTTAAATTGTCGATTAATTTGGTTGAAGAAATGAGTTAACATATGGAAGGTTTCAGACTTATTTTTCATTAAATATACCCATGTGCAACGGGAATAATCATCAACAATAGTTAAGAAGAAATGTGAACCATTATGTGATGGTATGGAAAAAGCACCCCATATATCAACATGAATTAATTCAAAACAATGAGAAGAACGTGTAGTTCGTTGAGGGAAAGAGAGCCGTGATTGTTTAGCCCTTGGACATACATCACAAACAAAACCTTTAAAAGGAATAACATTCGGAATTTGTTTGATAATAAATTGAAAACGAGCCTTTGATGGATGGCCACGCCTAGCATGCCATACATCAAACTTATTACAAGACTGAAACGAAAAAGCATAATTTAAATTTGTAGGAGTAGCAAGATAGTAGAGCCCATGTCGAACACTACCCCGACCAATCGTCGCCTTCGTTGCTCGGTCCTGGAAATAACAAGCAACATCAGAAAAAATGATATCACAATTACTTGACTTCGTTAATTGTGAGATTGAGAGCAAATTAAATTTAAATGATGGGATATGGAAGACATTTCGAAATATGAGTGTCGGAGAATAATGAACGGTGCCTGTGTGAGTTACAAGCGCCTGAGAACCATCGGGCAATTGAACTGATAAACTATTTTGAACCGGTGCATATGAAGAAAATAGAGATAAGGATGTACATATGTGATTTGATGCACCAGAATCGATGATCCAACAAGGAGTAAAACAAGTTAAGATTGTACCTGCTAGATGGGCGGATGGTCCATCAAGTTCCCCTTTAGCCAAGAGTGCAAGGATTTTGTTGTACTGGTCAGTGTTAGTGGTGGTGGAGTAGCAACAGTAGGGGTCACATGTGGGACTGGTTTTTTGTTTTGCTTATCTGGGTATCCATGAATCTGGTAGCAAGTTGCAAGAGTGTGTCCATGCTTATTGCAATGGTCACAAAAAGGACGTTGCCGTTTTCCAGGATGACGATTTGGAGTTTTAAAAGCTTGAAGAGCAGCCGAGTCGATGGTCGGAGATGACCGAACATTTATTTCTTGTTGTTTTTCTTCTTGGCGAACCATATTATAGATTCGCTGAACAGATGGGAAAGGTTCCATCAAAAGAATTTGGCTACGAATCGCCGAGAAATTATCGTGAAGTCCTTGTAGGAACTCCATAGCACGATCTTGGTGTTGCTGATCAATGATGCTCTTGGAATTTCCACATATACATGGAGAAACAGAGAGGATGGATGTGAGTTCATCCCATAGTGATTTTAGTTGTGTGAAATAAGATGAAACAGACATGCCTTCTTGTTTCAAGGCAGTGATGGATAGTTTTAACTGATAGATTTTAGGCGCATTTGATTGAGAAAAACGATCCTTTAGATCGGTCCAAATTTGCGCCGCAGTATCAGCATAGAGAATACTCGGACGTATGTCCGGGGAAACCGAGTTAAGAATCCAACTACTTACCAGATCATTACAACGTTTCCAATAGTGAATCTCTTCCTTTTCTGTTGGAATCGGAAGAGAACCATCCACAAGACCCAACTTGTTTTTTGCTCGAAGCGCCATGGTGATTGCCCGACTCCAAGATCCATAATTGTCTCCGGTTAAGAGCGGAGAAACGAGAATGGTGGATGGGCTGTCGGAATGATGAATGGCATATGATTCTGTTTTGGAGTTGGTTTCTGTTTTGGAGTTGGTATCTGTTTTGGTTTTGGAGACCAAAGCATCATCAGACATGATGAGTGATGTGAGAAATTACTGGTTGAAAAAATTGTTGTGAGATGAATTTGGCTCTGATACCATGCAAAGATTTGAGTAATGAATGAATTGTATTCATGTTATCAACCTATTTATACAAGAAATGTGAAAAAGCTACAGCAGAAAATTAACTCCTAATGAGCATAAAAACAATAATATTCACATAAGAAAGGAAACTAATACCTATAATACAAGGAAATTGATCTAATTGATCTAATTGATATAAATTGATTGACTTGTAATCCCTGTAATCAAGTGTTGATTGATCTTGTAATCCATCTAATCAAGTTTTGATTGATATGGCAATCAATGCTTGATTGTATGTTGACATACTCTAAGCTTAAATACTTGTTCCTAAAAACCTTATAAAATCAATATTCTAAAAAAACACATTGTGGCCCCGTCAAGGCACAACCTTGCCGCCACGTTAACCCTCTTAACATGGATATAAGGCATGGAACTCGTTATGACGTTACAATGGTGTTTCAACCGGAACTTTAAATTTGTAAATCATATTAGTGCCGAATGATACTAAGAGCGAAAGCCCAATAGCAAGATACTAGATGATAGAATATAAAAAATCAAAATATTTAAAAAAATATTCATCTTCTACATCTTCTTTATTAGCAACCATAACTTTAACCATAGTAAACAATATATTTAATACATTTAATAAAAATTGTTTCTCTCCTAGACATTTAACTTCAAATGTTTTTTATTTTACAATTTATTTTCTCTTTTCTCTATTTTAACATACAAGATAGCATAATTATTATGACAAAAAGTTGTTAAAATTGTTTTTTTTTCTATTTTAACATAGTTGTTAAAAATGCTATTAAAACCAAAGTAAGTAATTTCGTCCAACAACCCATTCATTATCACTTTCCGATCCACTATTAAAAAATGTTAAAGAAGGTACCATGAGATGTTATTTCCGCTTTTGCATTACTATATCTATTAACCACTTGTAATCTTAAAGGTTTAATATTTCACTAGTAAGTCGCATTGTGAACCCCACTCCATTATATACCATATTGTACGTAGCAAGTTGCAAAAGTAGGCAATAGATTTATATAAGACAATATATATATATATATATATATATATATATATATATATATAGGTCTGGTGACGACCACATATCTAGCAGTAGGTTTGGAAAAATTGAAAGATCCAAGATAGATATATAGAAACATCAATCTTGTCTTCCTTTTAGGCTCTCTTTGGTATAAGGAATGGAAGTGCCTTGGACTAACAAAATTTACTGTCTCATGTTCGATGTGACATGGGATAATAGAATTCATTGTCTTACATTTGATGTGACATAGGCAAGGTTCAAAAAGGCGTAAGGCGTGGCGTGGCGGCGAGGTCAAGCCTTAAGCTTTACGAGATATGGCGAGGATGCGGCATTTTCCAAGGCGAGACATACGGCGGCAAATTTGTATGTCATATATAGAATTATACACATACATATATGTTTTATATAAATTATTTTAATCAAATAATGGAATTGAAATTGTACATTCATAGTAAAAGAAGAAAAAACATATTATTATTATTATAAAAGTAGTTTTTTATTGAATATGTAGGATAAAACATACGAAGGTAACTTTATAACTTCGTTTTGATCATGAAACCATAACATTTATTAATTCGTGGTACTGTGATTGACGAGATTAGATAAATTTATAAAAACGAGAACATTAAAGTTAAATATGTAACAATACAAAAGATAAAAAAATAACAAAAATAAAATAAAAAAATCAAAATAAAATCACGTCTTACAAAAAACGCGCGCCGCGGCGCGATATGGCGCGCCTTGAGGCGCCATGGCGTGAGCCACGCGTTACAGAAACACTATGGGACATTTCGTAACGGCGGAGACGCGTCTTGCGCCATATCGCGCCATGGCGCACGCCATGGCGTGCCTTTTTGAACACTGGACATAGGACATTGACAATAATTGGACAAGATGGGACAGTTTGCCGAGGATTAGTAGTCGGGCTTCGGCCCAAAATTGCCGAGGATTAGTCTGGGCCCAATGTGGTTTGGGATACCTCTTCCAAAAAAAAAAAGATGGGACAGTTTGGGATTAAAAAAAAAAACCTTTTTTCTTGTTCTACCAAAATAGGTGGAGCAACATATGATAAGAATGAGATGAAAACTAAAATATTATTTCTTAACCTTTGTTTGATATATAACTTTAGTATGGTATTTGTTTTAGTGGTCACCACCGCTAGTCATGGGTCACCGCCACCACTGGTAGCCACGTCAGCCACTTTCACCCCCTCTTCCACTACAACAACCTCCCACCATCTCCACAACTACCATAGACCAACTCCGCAATCATCGTCTTCCAAACCAAATAAACTACCATCAACTATATCCATTTTTCGTTCAAATTTGGTATATACTATTGTATACAGATGTATTTATATTTATGGAAATTATGTAAAAATATTATTAAATTAAAATTTTCATTTTACCTGTGCTAATTAATGATATAAATATATATATATATATATATATATAATTATCAAATAACTTTTGGGGAAACTTGCTTAGTTATGTCCAGGCTTAGTAGTATACCAAACCAGGGATGGAGCTCCTCGGTTCTCACAGTGGCACGTGCCACGATATTGTTCATCCAACAAAAAGTAATAAATTTATTTTTGCAAGGGTGCAACCATATTATTTTAAAGAGTGTCACCGTATTATTTTCAAAACTTAAAGGGGTGCACCAAAACCCAAAAAAATCTCTCGAAATCAACCCAAAATCTGAAAAGTTCTCTTAAAATCAAACAAATAAACCGAAAAATTCTCTAGAAATTAACTAAAAAACTGAAAAATTCTCTCAAAATCAACCAAAACCCTAAAAAGATATCTTAAAATCAATTAAAAAAACCCCAAAAAATTCTTTCGATTCAACTTAAAAAATCAAAAAGGTCCATCGAAGTCAACAAAAATAACTTCAAAAATCTCTAAAAATGAACCAAAAAGTTGAAAGAAAATCTCTCTATAAAAATTTAATTAAATGGTGCCACCGTTTAAAAAATGTTCTGGCTCCGTCCGTGTACCAAACACTAACTATACATTTGTTCTGTTACGTCCTATCATGTCACATCCTACTATTTTGTCCTATCCAGTCATGTCATATCCAATCTTGTCCAATCGTATATGTGTACCAAACACTATATATCTTATTGAATGAAACTATCCATATTAAGATAGTGTATATAAGATAAGTTATCCGCTAATGTTATTAGTCAATATAATAAGATTGTTAGATATCACTATAATAATACTGGGTTTGTAGTGGGACTGGTGCGATGGGGGCTCCCCTGAGGGTGGCGTATACCTTTTTTTTAATATTGGGTTTATAGAATACTAAAAATGTCTGAATATCATAACAAATTACCTTAACTTTTTTTAGAAGGGTATCCAAGGTTTTTCTTAACTAATCCCGACAAGGTTCACCGACAGCTAAAGTTTGTTGCTCTGAGTTAATCTCAGTGGCTACAATCTAGAAGCGCCTAGATTCGAATTTGGGGTGGAAGGGTTAACAAGTCACTTCCCCCACAAGCCTTAACCAATACGCCATAGCCTTGTGGTTAAATTACCTTAACTTTATAATATCAAACATTTGTATATCCTATCTAAAAATGTTGTAATAAGATTATATGACGATTTTGGTCAGCTTAATAAGTTTTTAGGACACTTTTTAAACAAAGTTCTATTAGTCTTTTCATAGGACATTATTTGAAAAAATGTCTTATAAAAATAGTTATCATGACACTTTGTGTCAAAAGTAAACGTTTATTAAAATGCTAAAAAACATCATATAGATGTATTACAACATTTTTAGATAGGACATACAATTTTTTTTCCTACAAATTCAACTCATGGAAATTAGCGTATTAATTAGGACACCTAAACGCTTTAAACATGTATGATGTAAATATGAGGATAGAGATAAGAAACTATGATACTAATAATAGTGACATTAGTAACAAATATAACCAATACAAAGACAAATTGCTACATATTCAAATGTTTTGATGATTCAGCTTCTTCAAATACTTATATATGATAAAGAGGTTTACTTCTCACTCTATTCAAGTCAAACAACCCTATAAATTGAAGGCCACTTTCGACCTTTTAGCCGAGGAAGGGACGAGCACAAATTAGCTACATTATATCAATCGTTTAGCATTTGAAAATCTAAATTAAGTATTCTTTCAGCTGAATCGTTCATTATTTCAGGTTATATTTCACCATTTTAGCATACTCAAAAAATCGTTTGAAATGGGACGATAGGAGATAGATCTATGACCTAAGTGACGGAAAATTAACATAAAAACGTGATCATTCCTGAGAAATTATTCTTACAACATATAATAAAATATACATAAACCAACCAAAATGGTCCCATTTATAATCCTTGCGATGAACGAATGGCCTTTCACACATGGCTTATTATCTTATCTATATGATCACTATAACAAGTATAACTTAAAAAGAAAAATAATACAGTTTTTTAATTTTAAAAGTCAACATAAAAAGAAATTGTTTGTATATTTTAAAAGGGAAATGGTCCCATTATGAGATCATTCTCTTGGTAACTTGTTGGCATTTTGTTTATTTAAGATCAATTATTGGAGTTAAAAGGGTCGGAGAGTTGCAAGCATGTTCCTATGCAGACACTTGTCGTATCATGTATGATCACTTGGCTTTTAGGATTCATGAATGGTTGCTCCATTTGAATTTTTATTTTTTAACAAAAATATTTTAATTTCTATAATGATAATGTTAAATAAAAACGTAGGCAAGTGAGACTCGACTAAACGTATGCTCAAATATTAAATGGCATATAGTAGACCGGGACGGAACTACCATGGTTCACACGGTGGCACGTGCCACCATGTGATTCGTTTGCCGAGAGGTAAAAAGAAAATTGTGTAAAGGTGTAACCGTATTATTTTAAAGGGTGTCACCGTAAAAACTTAAAGGGGTGCACCAAAAACTCAAAAAATCTCTCAAAATCAACCAAAAAACTTAAAATTTCTCTTGAAGTCAACCAAAAAGTCAAAAAACTCTCTTGAAGTCAATCAAAAAACCCAAAAAATTCTTTCGATTCAACAAAAACAAAATCAGAAAAGTCTATCGAAATCAACAAAAGATAACTTAAAAAATCTCTTGGAATGAAGCAAAAAACTGGAAAAAAAAAAATCTCGGATTAACTAAAAAAACTAAGTGTATGGTGTCACCGTTTAAAAAATGTTCTGCCTCCGTACCTGATAGTAGGAAAAATAAATATTGACAATGGCAAATGATGGCCAGCTTACTTGGTCTGATACATGGGTTATAATTCTCATATGGTGAAAGTCAGAACTTCGACTCCTACTGGACTCCATTGTGGGAGATTTTTCGTGAACGGATGTCGGGTTCTAATCTCACTTGATGCCTTGAAACCCTTTAAATGGAAACTGAATGGTTAGGCTGGGAGTAGTTATTCTTCTTGAAGAGGTTTCAAACTCAGGTCATCGTGACTTGGTTCCATGGTGACACGATGATACTCCGTGGCACCAACATGTTGTTCAAAAAAATAATAAAATAAATAAATATTGACAATGAGACTCGACTAAACGTATATAAAATCATATTTTTCAAATGATATCAATCAGACTCGATTAAATGTTTAGCAAATTGTTCTTTTTAATTAATGTTAAACTTGAAATAAATAAATATTGATTCTAGAAATGAGACTCGACTAAACGTTTATAATTCTTTTTTTTCTAATAATGTAGGAATAAATAAATATTGATGTAAACAATGAGATGAGAGTGTGCGACTCGATTAAATGTATACGAAGTTATCTTTTTTAATGGTATAGTTGAAATAAATAAATATTAATTTTTGTAGCAAGACTTAATTAAAAGTATACAAAATTATTTTCTTAATAAATAAATATATAATCAATGAGACTCGGCTAACATGTTATACAAATTCAATGAGAAGTTAGAATAATTCGGTAATTACGTTATCATTTCGAATAATGCTTTATTATTGTTTATGTAAAAAAAATTACACAACTCGATGTCGTAAGAAACTTGTGTGAGGCTTAACCGTCGAGAGAAAGAAATTACAATCAATGATAAGTGCGGAAAAGTAAAAGGAGACGAATAATTTGATGACGCAGGAAAAACCTCACGACGGAGGAAAAAACCTGCGGTCGACCTAAAAGGTAAGTCGACAGAGCACTATGTTCACCAATCAGGGGTGATGTCCTTCAGGTATACAGCTTTGATCGTACGATTACAATTGAGAAAACTATGAAATCGAACGTAAATTACAGATGATTCTCTAGAATGATGATTATAGAATTTGTGAGCTTCGGATAGACTTCGTGTGTTGCAATGCTGGCTTGATTCTTCTTTTATAGTGGCTTGAGAATAACGGTCCAACGGTATTGTGGCTCATCAATGATTGAATTGTAACCGTCCAACGTTATTGTCTTCAATTAATGCTCGGAGAGTAACTGTCCAACGGTATTGTTGAGAGTTAATGTCCAGATTGTAACTGCTGCGAGAATCTTGCTTGTAACGGTCGATCTTGATGCTGTCGAATGATACATATCTTACGACTTGCTCATTGTAATGATGGACTTCAACGAGTATAGCATAGTACTCAATTTCCGATTTCCTCAAAGGTGGACAATTGTTAGATATGATAATCAGCTTATCTGCATCAAACATATAAACTTTGTATGTTATTCGTTAGTATTATCGTACGACAATATAGTCATCGTGCGTCTTATTTATTGTATATGTTCGATGCTTATTGATCTTTGTTCAATAGTCCTCTTAGGTTTTATCTCAGGACCTTATCTTAATACAGGACTATTGTCCTAACATTTGTCTTACGATTATAGTCGGTTGTCGTGCGATCGTAGATTTTTACCCTAACAATTTGCCCCCAAGATTTAGAAAATAATTCTAATTTTATCTAAATCTTTAATTCGCTGGACAAAGAGTAAAAATACGTTGGTAAACGGTCGAATTAACGTTGAGAAAATAGCCGTTATCTAGCCGTTGCGCTGGACGCGTGCCTTCTAACGGCTAAATGATGACGCGTGGCACGATTATCTCTGATGACTCATATGATTTAGTTGCTATAAATAAGGCGTTTGATAGTGAGAAAAGATTTTACAAATCTTTTTAATTTCGTAACTAATTGCTTGAGATCGTAATCCGACTATTTTTGGCAAAGATTTCGTGCGACTAGGCTTTATAAGGTACCTCTTTCTTCCCTGTTTCATGCGTCTGAAATCGATAGCACATAAGAGCAATAGAGGTTTAGATAATCTTAGGTTTACTCGATTGAGAAATAGTTTAAGTCGATCAGAGTTCATTATGTCGAGCGAGGTTAGGAGTTCTATTACTGAAAGCCTAGAAGTAGGAGAGTTGAGGGAATTGGCAGGGCTTCCTGAGAATGCTCTGGTGAGGGTGGCCGGAGAGATCCGTCCGGCGGATGCTCCGAAGGGCTTCTTTGCTCTTTTCGAGTATCCGTTTAAAGTCGGATTTCGATGGCCGTACTCTCCTTTAGCGAGGGCGTTCATGAGTCGTTTCGATGTGTCTCCGGGACAGTTAATGCCCCAGTTTTGGCGTGTTGTTCATGTGATCGAACGAGTGACCAAAAATTGGGATCGTCCACCGTTCTCAGTCGATGATCTCCTCTCGGCGTACAATGTGATCCGTTCTCCCTACAACCGTTTTGGGTTGTTTCCAAGGGGGAGAAGCGATGCCATGTTGGTCCACGGTACCCAAGTAAACGATCGAGGATGGAAGGCGAGATATGTCTTTGTCCAAACGTCCTCGGTTGTAGGCGAGGAATCTTGGGTCGTTCCTGAGTGGAACAAAGGCGGTAATACGTCTTGCCTTATTTTCTTTAATTTATTTTAAATTAGTTTTGTTTACTAACTCCTTGTTTTCTTCTTGACAGCGATCGACTTCACGTTCGAGGAGACTACTGAAGCGATCGAACGCTTCTTGAGCTACAGTGTGACCGATCGGAAGTATCGAACGTCGAAAGGAGGTGACGAGAGCGACGTCGAGCCTGAAGTACAAATAATCGAAGAAACAGATATGGAAGGTAAATATCGTACGTCAATATTCTTGTTTGTGTTAGTTTTGTTTAATTCTAACTTCTCTTTTTTGTATAGGCTCAGCTTCCAAGAAGGCGTCGACGATGGAAGCAGCTGCTCGTGCTGCCAAGAGGAAAGCTGCTGCCCAGGAAGGTTTAGTGGCTAAACGTACGAGGTCGTCGTACGTTTCAGTGGACACCCCATCTAAGGATGCCGCACGCAAGGCTGAAGGTGGGATAGAGGCTGTTCCTCTTAACTTTGCTCCTCCTGCAAAGGGAGCAGGTGCGTCGAAGGCCGACAAGGGCAAGGAGAAAGAGGGGTCTGGTCTTACGACCATGACAATCCAGATTCCCTCTAACTTCATGGTAGACGATGTGATCAGGACGGCGGCTACTTTCCCAGTTCTTGAGCAGTTTCACGTCCCTGCTCAGAAGGCGCGCATGGAGGAGGCCGACATCGAAGACCTAGATGCCTCCATTGCGGGTATCTCCTTCTTGGTAAGTCCCTGTCGTACGTTTTTTGCTTTCAGTTTACTTGTACAGCTTATAATCCTTTCTTTTTTCTTTTGTATAGGCCTTGCAAACTAGTCTTAGCCTCCATACGCGGATGGCTAAGATCAAGAAAGAATTAGCGTTGAATCAGAACGACGCTAAATTGGCCAAGAAGGAGGCCGATAAGGCCAAGAAGAAGCTGACCCAACTGACTGACGAGGTTAATACTAAGTCAGTCCAGATTGGGGACTTGGAATCCAAGCTGGAACTCAGCGAAGGGTTTCAGGTCCAACAACGGGAACGGCTGAAATTGGCCTTGGATCATGCGAAGGAGCTGGAGAAGGAGTTGCTGGCCGTTCGACGGGAGAAGGCTGAGAGAGAAGAAGCTTTATCGTCCAAGATCCAGGAACTGGAAGATGACGCTGCCTTAGTCCGTGTGGTCGCACGTACTGCGGTCATGCGACGCGTAGCTGCTGGGACCGTGACTTCTCAGATGGCGAAAGACGAGGTGGCATCTTTTGTTCAGGTGATGGGTTCTGAAGACCTTCTTGACGAGGAGGATCTTAAGAATTTGGACGAAGAGGTGGCAGCTGAGGTTAAGGATGCGGGTGTCGAGGAGGAGGTTCCTGAAACCTCTGGATCCGTTCCTCACTACAAAAAAATTGTCATTTAGTGGCACAAAGTTTTAGTGGCATTTAGTGTTTATGCCACTATTTTACAACTTTAGTGGCACTTTGTGTATGCCATTAAAAAAATGAATAATTTTAGTGGCATTTTAGGTTTTATGTCATTAATATACAAATTGAATAGTGGCATAAAAAATTAAGATGCCACTAAATTGTCATAAAAATTAGTGGCATTTTAGGTTTTAGTGGCATTTTAGGTTTTATGTCGTAGATTTTTAGACTTATAGCACTTAGTTGACATGTAGTTCATACATTTTGGTTGGGATGTTTTTTGGAAGACGAAGTTTTAATTCAAGCGACTTTATTATGAATTATATCTTTTGTTGATTATATTTGTTATTGTAAATAAAAAAATATCAAATTAATAACGATATCAACAACGTACGTTGATAGTGGCATTTGATTCGACAATACATTTAATGGCAAAATTATATGCCACTATAAGTAGCGTGAATTCTTAAATCTTAATGGTTTTCAATGACACAAAATTTGTGCCACAACATCCTTTTTTGTATATTATGGCATAAAAAAAAGTGCCATTAAAAACCTAAAAGTTTGCTGCGGCACATAGAAAAAGTGCCACTAAAAGGCTTTAGTGGTAGCACTTTTAGTGGCACTATTTTTCTGTGCCGCGGATTCCCAAACTGACATTTAGTGGCACTTTTTTGGTTTTTTGTGGCACTTATTTTATGCCATTAAATGGCATTTATTTTGTAGTGCCTGCACATCCTGAAGAGACCGAAGAAGCTCCTGTCGTAGATCCACCTGCTACCAACGCTCCTTTAGAGTAGTTTTAATCTTTGTAATCGTAGAACTTCTTTCTTTTCTTGTATTTTGCCATTTTAAGGCAGAAAATGTTTAATGAAAGAAATTTTTGATTGAATATCGTGCGTTATCATTATTGTGTTATTATAACTTATATCATGCGTTTTAGCCTGTATCGTGCGTTTTAGCCTGTATCGTGCGTTTTAGCCTGTATCGTGCGTTTTAGCTTTTATTTCTGCATGCATTTGTTTTAAAGTCCTTAGACTTATTATAGAAACGTTTCTTTTGTACTCATGAGAGTATTCGTGCGACTGGCGAGTTGACTTGCGCTCTTGCGATATAATCGTGCGTTATAGCGATTTTCTTGCGATTCATGCGATTTTTGTCGTGCGATCCCTGCGATAAGCATGCATTTAAGTCGTGCGATACTTGCGTTAATCGTGCGATCCATGCGATTTATCGTGCGATACCTGCGAAAAAGGATGACTAAGGGGTGGCCGGTGGCTTAGCCAACGGCGCTCCGATGCTTAAGTCAGTAATGGATAAGGAATAAATCGTATGTAAATAGGTTTAGAAATAATACCTTTTGAGATGATGGGCGTTCCAGCTTCGTGGGATTTCCATACCTTCCATAGTCGTAAGTCTGTATGCTCCATTTCCAATGACTTTGGAAATTATGTAGGGTCCTTCCCATTTGATGGAAAGTTTTCCAGCATTTGGCTCTTGTGTGTTTTGAAACACATGTCGTAAGACATAATCTCCAACTTGAAAAATTTTTGCCTTTACCTTTTTGTTGAAGTGTCTTTCGACAATTCCTTTCTGTGCAGCCGTCGTTCGTAGTGCTTTTTCTCGGATTTCTTCTAAGGCGTCAAGATTGTAAGATAAATTTATTGCATTTTGATCATACGTGCGACTTCTGGCAGTTGGTATTTGAGCTTCGATTGGCAAGACTGCTTCGCATCCATATACCAGAGAATACGGAGTTTGTCCAGTTGATGCTCTAGGTGTCGTACGATTTGCCCATAAGACAGATGGCAATTCATCTACCCATTTTCCTTTTGCTCCTTTCAACCTCTTTCGGATTGAATTGATGATGACTTTGTTGCTTGACTCTGCTAACCCGTTAGATTGTGGATATCTCGGAGTTGAAGTGATTAATTTGATTCCTCGTTTTTCACAGAACGTACGAGTCTTATCACTTATAAATTGTGAGCCGTTGTCGCACATGATTTCAGCTGGTACCCCGAATCTATAAATGATGTTTTTCTGAATGAAAGATATGACTTCTTTATCTCGGACCTGTGAGAAAGCACCAGCTTCTATCCATTTCGAGAAATAATCGGTGAGCACGAGTAGATAGACTTTTTGTCCAGGAGCTGGAGGTAATTTTCCCACTATGTCCATTCCCCATCGCATGAAGGGCCATGGAACTAGAATAGAATGTAAAGGTTCAGATGGTCGATGGACCATACTCGAATGTTTTTGACATGCGTCGCATCGTTGGACGTACGTTATGGCATCTTCTCGTAGAGTAGGCCAATAGTAACCTTGTCGTGAGATTCGACTAGCAAGACTTCTGCCCCCTGCGTGATTTCCACATTCTCCGTCGTGCATCTCTTGGAGAATTCGATTGATTTGTACCTTATTTGTGACGCATCGTAGAAGAAGTCCTGTCGTGGATCTTCGATAAAGTTGATCTTCAAAAATCGTATACCTTGAAGCTTTCGACCTTGTCTTTCGAGCTTCCATTTTATCTTCGGGTAGTTGGTCGTGCTTGAGGTAGTTCCATATGTCGAGCGACCAATTGTAAATTTCTTCGTTCATCTGTACTTCATCGTTTGCCGCAATTGTTGGTGTTGTGAGATGAAGTATTGGGATATTTTCCATGAACGGATCATGAAATGCAGATCCCAGATTGGCCAGTGCGTCCGCTTGCATATTTAGATCTCTTGGTATTTGCTCGATCAGGAACTGTTCAAATCGTGCGATTCGATCTTTAACGGCTTTGAGATAACTCATCATTTTGAGTCTTTTGCTTGAAAATCTCCATTTACTTGGTTTACGACCAGTAAAGAATCGCTTCGAACGTGCAATTGTTTTGCCCCCAGTCTAAGAGCAATATCTAGTCCTGCGATCAAAGCTTCATATTCTGCTTCATTGTTTGTGGCTTTGAATTCGCATCGTACGGAGTATACTATATTTCCCCCTTGTGATGATTTTAAGACAATACCTAATCCACATCCTCGTACGTTCGAGGAACCATCAACGTAGAGTATCCAAGGCTGGTTGTCTGAAATCATCACAACTTCGTCGCACGTCGTGGGTTCCAATCCTGGAGAAAATTCTGCCACAAAATCTGCTAGTACTTGCGATTTGATGGCCGTCTTGGGTTTAAACTCAATGTCGAACCCACTGAGATAAATGCTCCATTTGGCTAGTCGTCCTGTCAGTTCTGGTTTTCGAAGCACCGTCTTGAGTGGATAATTTGTCACAACAATGATATGATGTGACTCGAAGTAATGCCTTAGCTTCTTTGCTGCCGTCATAAGACCTAGTAGCAATTTTTCCATTGATGTGTACCTGGTTTCTGCGTCGAGGAAAGATTTGCTGACATAATAGATTGGTTGTTGTCGTTGATCTTCTTCTCGCACATTTTTGCTCACTGCCAAGTACAACTGTAGACTTTCTCCTTCGACTGGTTTTGTCAGCAGTGGAGGTGATGTCATATATTGCTTCAGTTCTTGCAAAGCTTTCTCATGTTCATCTGTCCATAAGAAGCCTTGATTCTTTCGTAGGACATTATAGAACAAATGGCATTTATCCGATGATCGTGAAATAAATCGGGTTAAAGCTGCCACTCGTCCTGTTAACTTCTGGACTTCTTTGACATTCCTTGGAGATTGTATCTCGACGATAGCTTTGACTTGTTCTGGACTTGCTTCGATTCCGCGTTGCGTGACCAAGTATCCCAAGAATTTTCCTGCTCGTACGCCGAAGGAACATTTTGTTGGATTGAGCTTCATCTTGTATTGTCGTAGGATATCGAAGGATTGCTTTAAATGTGCGACGTGATCGATCGAACGTTCTGATTTCACAAGCATGTCGTCGATATAAACTTCCATCGTTCGACCAAGATGTTCCTTGAACATCATGTTAACCAATCTTTGATATGTTGATCCTGCATTCTTGAGACCAAATGGCATAACTTTGTAACAATATATGCCTTTGTCTGTCATGAATGCAGTCTTCTCCTGGTCGTCCGTGTGCATCAATATTTGGTTGTATCCTGAATATGCGTCCATGAATGTCAACAATTCATGTCCTGCTGTCGCGTCAACCATGGCGTCGATATGAGGTAAAGGAAAAGGATCTTTTGGACAAGCTTTGTTTAGATCCGTGAAATCAATGCAGACTCGCCATTTTCCGTTCTTCTTTTGTACGACGACTACATTAGCCAACCATTCTGGATATTTGACTTCTCGGATCTTCCCTGTTTTAAGCAGATTGTCAACTTCATCGTTGATTACTTTATTTCTTTCAGGCGCGAACTTGCGACGTTTCTGCTTAATGGGCTTGAAAGTTGGATCCACGTTCAATTTATGCGATATAATGCTTGGATCTATTCCAACCATATCTTCGTGCGACCATGCAAAACAGTCTGAATGTTCCTGCAAAAAAGATATAATCGTATTTTTTATGTCAGGGGGGAGCGAGGCTCCTATGAAGACTTTTTGATCAGGATGTTTAGGATCAAGGACGACTTCTTCTAGCCGAAGATCATCGTTCGATTTCCTTTCATCCTGGCTCTGTAATTGCTAGATGTCCTGCGACTTTGTCTTCATCGTAATCTTGTAACATTCTCGTGCGACTTTGTTCTCACTAGCAATTTCTTGAATTCCCCATGGAGAAGGAAATTTGATCTTCTGATGGTATGTCGAAGGAATTGCTTTCATCTCGTGGATCCATGGTCTTCCAAGAATAACATTGTAAGTTGATTGACAGTCCACGACATTGAACTTTGTTTGTTTGTTGATGCCTTTGGCGTAGACAGGCAAGATGATTTCCCCGAGAGTGTTCATCGAATCTCCATTGAATCCAATCAGAGTAGTACTTCGTCGTACGATTTCTGACCGTTCGATTCCCATGACTTTAAGAGTATCTGCAAAAATAACGTTAGCCGAACTGCCTCCATCAATCAATATTCTCTTAGTCGAACAGTTTCCGATTGTCAACTGTATGACTAGAGCGTCATGATGTTTATGATGGACCCCCTGTGTATCGTCTTGGTCGAACGTGATTGCCATTGCATCGAGCTCTCTTTCTGTCTTTGATTTGGCTTCTCCGGGGATAGGATGTTCGTTTGGACCATCTCGTGCATGCCGCTTTGCAGCTGAATATGTAAGTCCACAAACTTCTGATCCTCCAGTGATGCAGTTTATGACTTTTGTATGAACCGGTGACGCTGGTCGTCCTTGTTCTTCTGGGATGAGGCCTTTTAGATGCCCCTTAGATTTCAAATATGAAATCCCCTTCTTTAAACTAATGCATTCATCCGTCGTATGACCATGATCGTCGTGAAAGTCGCACCATCTGTTCTGATCTTTGTCCTTGCTTGGTTTATCAGATTTCTTTGGCCATCGTACGTTTGCATCAATCTTTCATAGCGAATCCACCAAATCTTTTGATGTACCTACAAAATTGTAAGTAGATAACTCTGGATATCGTATTTTAACAGTACCTTTGCTTGGTCGAGTTTTTGACTCGTATCGAGGATTTCCAATCTTGTTTACTCTTTTATGCTTAAAGTCATGTTTTTGAGCACCAAGAGGTTTCTTTTCTGCGGAATGCTTTCGTCGGAAGAGAGCATCATCTTCTATTCTCATGAAAGCTAGTGTTCTAGCTCGTACGTCGTCGAAGTTTTCTGGCGGATATTTCGTTAATTCCAGATATAATCCAGAGGAATCTTCTAATCCACGCTTGTATGCCTCGATTGCTGTTTTCACGTCGCAATTTTTTATTTCAATCATCGCTGCATTGAATCTGTTGAAGTAGTCGCGGATTGTTTCTCCAGATTTCTGTACGATATAGTACAGGTCGCTGGTCTGCTTCTCCATCTTACGACTGCTAGCAAATTGTCGAGTGAATTGGTTCACCAATTCTGCAAATGATCCAATACTCTTTGGCTTTAGGTTAATAAGCCATTGTAATGCTGCTCCTGTTAAAGTTGATCCAAAGCTTTTGCACATGCAGACTTCTTGATATTGCGCCGGTATAGGAACTGTCCACATAAGTTGCTTGTACTGTGCTATATGTTCGACCGGATCTGTGATTCCAGAATATTTTGTTGCGAAAGCTGGTATAGTATATTTCTTAGGAACGTCAACAAGAGCTAATTCATCAACGAACGGTGAAGCTTGAAATCCTGTTTTAGGTTCGACTTCGACGGGTACTGCTGCTCCGGGTAGCTTTGTGAGTAATGCGAACAATTTTTGATTCTGTTCTTCTAGGGATTTCAGTCGTACGTTCAGAGGGTCTTCAACGTTTATTGGGTTTGTTGGAATACAACTAGAAGGGATTCCAGTACTGGGTGGTATTGTCGTATGAATGGTGGAACTAGCAGCTGTGGGTATATGACCAGGAATAGGAATTTGTTGGGATACATTGTTAAAAGGCTCGAACGTGAACATGGGTGCTCCTTGAGGCATAGAAGGTGGACCTCGAGGCATAGGTGGCGGGCCATGAGGTATAGGTGGTGGAACCTGTGGTAAAGACGGTCGTACGTTGTTGTATTGTTGGTTCACAGTTGAAAATGGCATTGAAGCATTGAACTGTGGTCGAGGTGGTGGTCTTAGATGTTGAGGAGGATATGGAGGAGGAGTAGACATTGGAATAGTCATCGATGGTCCTGGCAAAGCTCGAAGACGTTGAATTTCGTTGTTAGCTTCTTGCAATTGTTGCTGGAGTGATGCTATGAATCCGTTATCCATTATCCTGCGCAAATAGCTCAAAGAAAACTCAAAGAAAAAGTTAGTACTAAGGCGCACTTTTCACCGAATGAAATTTTTCTCAAAACGGAGCCCCACGGTGGGCGCCAAACTGTTTATGTAAAAAAAATTACACAACTCGATGTCGTAAGAAACTTGTGTGAGGCTTAACCGTCGAGAGAAAGAAATTACAATCAATGATAAGTGCGGAAAAGTAAAATGAGACGAATAATTTGATGACGCAGGAAAAACCTCACGACGGAGGAAAAAACCTGCGGTCGACCTAAAAGGTAAGTCGACAGAGCACTATGTTCACCAATCAGGGGTGATGTCCTTCAGGTATACAGCTTTGATCGTACGATTACAATTGAGAAAACTATGAAATCGAACGTAAATTACAGATGATTCTCTAGAATGATGATTATAGAATTTGTGAGCTTCGGATAGACTTCGTGTGTTGCAATGCTGGCTTGATTCTTCTTTTATAGTGGCTTGAGAATAACGGTCCAACGGTATTGTGGCTCATCAATGATTGAATTGTAACCGTCCAACGTTATTGTCTTCAATTAATGCTCGGAGAGTAACTGTCCAACGGTATTGTTGAGAGTTAATGTCCAGATTGTAACTGCTGCGAGAATCTTGCTTGTAACGGTCGATCTTGATGCTGTCGAATGATACATATCTTACGACTTGCTCATTGTAATGATGGACTTCAACGAGTATAGCATAGTACTCAATTTCCGATTTCCTCAAAGGTGGACAATTGTTAGATATGATAATCAGCTTATCTGCATCAAACATATAAACTTTGTATGTTATTCGTTAGTATTATCGTACGACAATATAGTCATCGTGCGTCTTATTTATTGTATATGTTCGATGCTTATTGATCTTTGTTCAATAGTCCTCTTAGGTTTTATCTCAGGACCTTATCTTAATACAGGACTATTGTCCTAACATTTGTCTTACGATTATAGTCGGTTGTCGTGCGATCGTAGATTTTTACCCTAACAATTATTATTTGATTAATTTTGATTCTTTTATAATATATGAAAATGCGAGATTGTATACGTGTAACAAAGAATTGTACATTATAACATTTACTTTGTATAAATTGTTTAACATTTCTACTGAAAAGTGATATTAGTAAATTTAAGTTGGTTGTTTATTAAATAAAATAAACAAGTAATTTATTACGGTTGGTTGGTTAATGAACTTTTCTAATTATAGCAATCGAATATTTAGGATCAATTTTGAGTTTTTCTCTTTAAGGACATCATTACAAGATAAATGGTCTTTTTCAACAAAAACATCTATCATATATAAATCAGTCAGAAAAAGCCATCAGCAGCGGATTTCCGAGGGATCCGGCTGTCGAAAGAACTTCCGTCAAAGAATGACATTTCCAACGGATCTCTAGCAGATTCACCATTTTCGGCAGATATCTCCATTAGTACATTTTTCACGATTTTTTTATAAAAATACTCGTCTAGTTAACTAACTTAATTTAACAAATATTTGTAATGGATATGAATTATGCACAAATTTTCACAAGAATGTTATATATATACGCACACACACACACACATTAAAAGCTTCAATGACAAATATGTGGCTGATTTTCGTTGGTATTAACTTTTGTTGACTCCATCAGAATTATTTCTGACCAATAATCTATCGAAAACATCCAACGGTAATAGTTTTTTGTTTAGCAGTGCATGCATATTTTTGCAAGTTTGTTACGCAGAAGAGTCTATCTCTTACTTTTAAATCCAATAAACTTAAGAGAGGTACTTTAAAGACTAAGTGATCCAAACAACCAATCTTTTAGGTCTTTCTAGGAAAAACTAAAGCCGATTTTATAGAAATATAAATATAACAATAATTTAATATGGTAAATATATAACTTTAAAATTAGTGGTATTTGTTAGTTAACTTATCAAAAACAACTTTGATCACTTGTAAAGTGTAGAATATGTATATCGTGTATTGAATGAGTAATAACTACTTTTTATGTTGTAATACGTGGTCTCGCTTTTGTCGCACATCCACATCATGTTCTATATAATAAATCTATTTTTTGGATTATCTTATTTATCTCATTTTTTTCTAATTTTATTTGTGTTATGTGTTTTTTTTCTTATATATAACCTATAATTAGCTTATGGTAGAGAAAGTAATAGTTATGAATATGAAAAATTACAATCTTGATATATAAAATTGTTAAGATTTGGATTATAATTGCAAAATTAATATATACCAAATTGTAATTGGATTCTCAATATTAAAAAAAAAACAAAAATTGTGTTGGGCGGTGGATAAAATAAGTGATTATGAGCCATTGACTCGGGTATTATCATCATGCAAACAATAAATAATACCATTAAATATTTAGGAAAATATAGGTGTTTGGTTACTTATTTTAAATCTTTTTAGAGGACAGATAAGTATAAGTAAGCATATTTTATATTTTTTTGATAAGAAGTGTGAAACTTGTGATCATCAAGGTATAAGTAGAAACAAAAGCTACCAATGTAGTACTTAACTATTATATTTCATGTTTTATTCCTTAATTTATTGTCTTCTATGTTTGGGTCATTTTTGGTTACTACTCCAACTTATAAGGTGAAGAACTGCTAATTGTAAGAC
Organism: Centaurea solstitialis; assembly: GCA_030169165.1. NCBI lineage: Eukaryota > Viridiplantae > Streptophyta > Magnoliopsida > Asterales > Asteraceae > Centaurea > Centaurea solstitialis. The sequence goes on from CM058042.1 coordinate 7,429,230, forward strand.
TTGCACATTATAGATAGTAAAAGAAATATGTAAGAAATCGTTGATCTTACCGGTCTCACGAAAACAGTTTGTTCTCACCTGAACCTAAGTCCTCTATAACAGATATAAAGCCTTCAACTAGAATAATTAAGTAACTAAGGTCGGTTAACTAGATCTTTTTGGATTTGTTATGCCGGCAAAGGATCATGTGAAAGTTTAATCTAACGGTAAGATCTGTGAGAACTAAGAAGTGAATATGCACCCTTAATCTTTTTTAATCTTCGTCCCTTTCATAAGTTGTGTTTAAGAAGAAATGGAGCAAAAATTAGAAATCAATAACTAATATAAATAGTTAATTATTTTATATTGCCATTCGATATTGAATTCGGAGCTACCTTAAAATTGTTTAATCTTTGCTTAGATTAGAGGAGGTGTGAGCAACAACTAAAAAGGAAAATTAAAGCATTGAAGGAGGTGATGGCAAAACAAAACAGAAATACAGAATCATAATTATATGTGGTTTGGAGTTAATTGGACTAAAACTTTGAGGAGCTATAATGACTTTAATATTTAATTGTTTTCATTGCATAATATATTGAAGGTCAATGGAAAGTGGGTATCCCCCAATTAGCTAAGCCCCTAGTATTGGAAGTCTCAATCTTTTCCAAATTTGAATATAAATGTTTTTAAAGTTTTCATAGTTGTTTTGGAGATTAGTCGATATATGTGTACTTAACCTAGTCAAGAAATACACATTACCAAAGAGAAAAAGAAACTTGTTTCATCTTCTTTAAAATAACATAAAAACCTAACAACATTAATCTCGTTTTGATTTGTTTTAATCGTCCTGCTTAACTTTCTGCATCTTGCAAGATCTAAATCCAATGAACCTTAAAAATTAATACTTTTTCCTTGGTGTTCTAATAAGATCTACTTATCTTTAAAATGATTAACCTAAAAACTCATTGAAATGTTTTTAAATGTAAAAGAAAAACGTAAGGATGTTATTGAAGTTTTAGTCTATTGAGAAGTGAATGCAATCTATAAAACGACAATGAATAGGAGTATGTGGTGGGAATTAGTCCCAATAAACTAGTGAGCTTTCAAACTCACGTGTCAGTTGACTTTTTCTATTTTTCATAGAATCACTACTTTCCCATTTTTTTTTCTTTTTTTAATATTTTATTATTCCTTTTTCATAATATAATTTAATCAAAAGTATTTTTCTATGATTCATAGGTGGACGAGGAAAAACGAAAAATTACATGCCATATTTTTCTCCATTATACTTCTTTCATTACTCGATCTAATCAATTGAATTAGTCTTAACTATATAATATTTAAACTAAAAAACTTAATTTCTTTCAATCATAAAATAAATAAAAAAACGATCGATATAAAACTGTGACATGTCTATTATTTATTAATTTACCATCTATATTATGCAATGTAAGTTTATTATTAATCCAATATTGAAATGATTAGCTCTTAAATGATGATAAAATAAATAGAACTTGTTAATATCACAATCAAACCTATTAGTTTTAAGTAGTTATTAATATGGAACAAATGGAAGACAAATAAATTTAAGAAAAATATATGTTGTATTTCTTAGGTAAACTAAAAGAAAGTTATAGATTTTTTTAAGATTGGGAGAGTTGTGATGGTTCTACATCACAATCAATATTTGAAAGAAATCTAATTGCATATGATAAGATGTTTTCTTGTAAGATAAAAATTAATTGTAACCTTTCGTATCGTAAGAGTATTTCTAACCCATCTTCAAAATACAAAAATAGAGATCAAAATCTCTTCAAACCCACACTAAAAAGAAACACAAAAATGAAGGTGGTTATTTTAATTTTTTTATTTTTTTGGAAGGGTGTCTGGGTCAAAGCCCGACTAATCCCCGACAATTTTAAGAGCTAAACATGGCCCCACTTAAATGTCTCCAGGCATGCACACGGGAAAGTTCGAACTTGATTAGGGCGCTATAAACCCCCGAGCAATAACCAATCCGCCACAGGACTGAAAGATATGAAGGTGGTTATTTTGACCTTCAAATATAAAATTCTATATTTATGGCTGTGGGGTGGTTTAATTTGCAACCCATGTAAATCTAACAACCTATGCAACCCACATCTTAACCGTCGAATTCTTGATCGACGGTTACAATAGAGTGGGCCTAATATTTTCAATTAAAAAAAACAAAAAAATAAAAACAAAATAACCGTTTTTTCATTTATCCAACGGTTAAGATGTGGGTTGCATGGATTGTTAGATTTACATGGGTTGCAAATTAACCTTCACCTTATACACACATATTTTTTTTATTTCTTTATTATTAGTATTTATATTATTTAATGTTTTAAATAATCTTTTTATTAAGTTTCAATATATATTTTTTTATAATTATAAATTGCAAACTATATTTCAATATATTAAAATAGAAAAAAAAATTGAATATTTGTGTTGTGATTTTGATCAATAAAATTTAAAAATATATAATTAATTGTTAATCAATAATATTATTACAATTATTATGATATTAATAAAATAGTATAAGTTTAAGTTATTATATGTTATTTCATTGTTATCATAATATTAAATATGATTTTTAATGTTCTTTTTAGTGTGGGACCACAGTTGAAATTTTTTAATGTTAAATGATCCTATCATTTTTAGTGTTTTTAGTGTATAACTGAATATGATCTAATGTTTCTTTTTAAAGTATTGTTTGATTATATGTTTTGTTATTGTCTTTATTTATAGAGAATTTCACATGAATCAATAAACATATGTAACACAGGAAAAGTAAGCTTGGATTGGATATACTGGGAATGAGTAAACTCAAACTATTGAACTTGTGATTATAATTTAAGGGAAAATTTCGTCTATGTCCTTATAAACTTTGGATATTACGCATATATCCTTGCAAACTTCAATATTACGTCTATGTCCTTTTAAACTTCAATAACTCACAGATATATACTTCTCCTTTGTTTAATTATATTTTAAATAAAAAATATATATATATATATAAAATCAATTTAATTTGTTAATGACCTAACTACCCTTTCTAATTTCCTTCCAAATAACAAAATTAGATTTATGAAGATCGACCTACCTAATTGGATTTATCAGATTCACCTACCTAATTGGATTTATCAGATTCACCTTCCAAATAACAAAATTACATTTATCAGATTCACCTACCTAATTAGCGACTACAGACTCTTCCTATTCATATTCGACTAAGACTTCAATTGAAATCGACCTCAATCATGATCGACCTACGTTCCAATTAGACTTCAATCCAAATCGGTTTGCTTCCATTTCGATTTCTCCAATTCGATTTCAAGGTAATATTCGATTTCTCTAATATGATTTCAAGGTAATATGTGATTTCAACCATGGTTTTGTGAAATCAATTCAACCAAATCGATTAGAACAAATCAACCATGGTTTTGTGAAATCGATTCAAACAAATGGATTCAAGCAGGTAGATGATTTTGAATCAGATTTGAGTTAGTGAAATCTATGATTTTGAATCTGAATCTGCGGGTAGATGATTTCAATTTCGATTTGGGAACTCGATTTGATTTTGAAATCAATTATGAAATCGATTTTGTGCAATCAATTGGGTTAGTGAAATCAATCGATTTTCAGCCATGGTTTAGTCGATTGCAGGTCGATGATTTGAGTTAGTGAAATAGATGATTTTGAATCTGCAGGTAGATGATTTCGATTTCGACTTGGGAATTCGATTTGATTTTGAAATCGATTTTGTGCAATCGATTGGGATTAGTATCTCTCTCTCTCAATTTGATTTTGGAGAAGGGTAGTTAGGTCATTAACAAATTATGTTGATTTTATATATAATTGTTTTTATTTAAAATATAATTAAATAAAAGAGAAGGATATATGTGTGAGTTATTGAAGTTTAGAAGGACATAGACGTAATATTGAAGTTTACAAGGATATATGCGTAATATCCAGTTTTTAAGGACATAGACGAAATTTTCCCATAATTTAATGTCTCTAAAGAAACAAAGGTTAACTTTTGGAGGAATGTTTTACAGGGGTAGGTTATATACTAGGGAGATATTGCACATGCATTTATTCATTACTATAAATATACATTTATCAGGCGTTCCGTCCCACAGACGTCGCCCGAATCGACCCGACCCTCGAACCGACCCGACCCGTCCTTTCCTCTCACAGTTTTTAACCCAAACCCGCCCCAAACCCAATCTTTGACCCGCCTAAGATCCACGCGTCCTCCATCCAAACCCATCTACATTTTTACGGTTTTGGCCCTCCAACTTATAAGCTTTATTCACTTTATACCTTGAACTTTTCAATATTTCATTTTACGTTTTAGTCATATATGATGTATTTGGCAAAATACGTAAAAAAAATATGTTTCAATTTTAACAAATTACGCCATTATATCCGTATCGTCGATACGATCGAAATGAGCCTAATATTGAATATTTTTTGACGTAGTTATTTTATTATATGCTATATATACGCTTCAACCAATCCGAAATTTATATCATTTTCAAGTTTACATATTAGTCCCCTAAACTTAAAACTTATAAGGTTTATTCACTTTATACCTTTTACTTCTCAATATTTCATTTTACGTTTTAGTCATATATCGTGGATTGGCAAAAAGACGTTAAAAATACGTTTTAAGTTTAACAAGTTACGCCATTATGTTCGTATCGTCGATACGATCGAAATGAGCCTAATATTGAATATTTTTTGGTGTAGTTATTTTATTATATACTATATATACGCTCCAACCGACCCGAACCCTATACCCATTTTCAAATCTACATATTACCCCCTAAATTTATAATCTTTATTCACTTTATACATTCACTTTTCTATATTTCATTTTACGTTTTACTCATATATCGTGTATTGGTTGGAACATGTTAAAAAAATACGTTTTAATTTTAACAAATTATGTCATTATAATCGTATTGTCGATACGATCTAAAATATGTTAAAAAAAACATGTTTTAATGTTAACGAAGTACGCATTATAATCTTATGGTCAATAAGATCGAAATGAGCCAAACATTAAATATTTTTTATGTATTTATTTTATTGTATAGTATATATTCGCTCTAACCGACCCGAATCCTATCCCCACCTTTAAACTTACATATTAGCCCCATAAACTTATAATATTTATTCACGTTATATCTTTTAGTTTTCTATATTTCATTTTACGTTTTAGTCATATATAGCATATTAACTGAAATATGTTAACGTGTCGATAGCTACTCTTCATGAACCCGGTGCAAAGCCCGGGCTTATCAACTAGTTATATACAATTGGCAAGCGCCCCGTCCACAAACGTCGACCCAACCCGCTTCGACCCGACCCGCCCATCACTCTCTCACATTATGGCCCAAAACCCACCCCTTGACCCGCTGTGACTCGCACGTTGGTCCTCCGGGTTATTCATGATTTAATTCCAATGTTACAATTTTGACTGCTGAACTTTTCAATATTTCATTTTACGTTTTAGTCATATATGATGTATCGGCTAAAATACGTTAAAAAAAACGTTTTAATTTGAAAAAATTACGCCATTATGTTCATACGTCGATACGACGAAATGATTTTAATATTGGAAAAATTTTTTGATGTAGTTAACCTTAAAATAAAAGACCCTTAAAAATTAAAACTTATAACGTTTTTTTTTACTTTATTTCCTTTTACTTTTCAATATTTTTATCTTTCCCCTTTTAAGTCATATAACGTGTATTGGCTAAATTTACGTTTAAAAAATGCGTTTTAATTTTAAAAAAATTACGCCGTTAAAATTCGCATCGTCGATACGATCGAAATGACCAATATTTTAATAAATTTTTTTTCCCAAAATTTTTTTATTAATACTATATATAAAGCTCCAACCGACTTTCCCTATACCTATTTTTAAGTTTTTCAATTAGCCCCCTTTTAAATTTTAATATTTTATTAACTTTTTTCCTTTTATTTTTATTTTAAATTTTAGTTTTATCATTTTTTAAAAATTTTTAGTTGGGAAAAGGGGTTAAAAAAAAAAACGTTTAAAATTTTAAACAAATTACGCCATTATAATCCATTTGTAAAACTACTTTTAACCTCTAAAATTTTAATATTTTTTTCATTTTATGCTTTTTTTTTTCTATATTTTTTAAATTTTTTGTTTTTGCCATATAAACTTTTATTGGGGTTTGGGAAAATGTTAAAAAAACATTTCTTTAAAATTAACAAATTACACCATTATTTAAACAAACATTTGGTACGTTTGAAAAAGAGCCAAAAATTGAATATTTTTTTTATGTAGTTAAATTTTAAATTTTTATAATTTTATATAGTACGATTAAAAATGAAGACAAAACCCGTTTTTTTAACAACAGCTTTTCGACATTTGGAGAAATTACATTTTTGCCCCAAAACAAAATGTTAATGAACATAAAATTTTTTTCCCCTTTATCCCATTTAGTTTTCTATATTTCATCTTACGTTTTTGCATAAAATCGTATATTGACGGAAATATTTAAAGTGTCGGGAGCTACTGTTCATGACCAATCTTTTTTTACTTCCTGGTAATTGTTAGAAATTTTTAAAATCTCCTAAAATTTAATTTTTTTTATTTCTT